>JAASGX010000039.1:0-67132 GCA_023334415.1 Phytopythium chamaehyphon | reverse complement strand
GATGTGTTAATGTTGCTGAGGTTGTCGTTGTTGGCAGTACGCACGAACTCTGGCAGCCTGCCGGCTCCTCGAAAGTAACCCTTCATTAGCTCGAGCATATTGATTGCAGCATTGACATCCCTGTTCCAGAAATTGGCCTGGTTGTACAGCGCAATACATTTCTGGTGTTCTTGAGGACGATCTTGAAGTCCTTCTTCAGGGCTGGGTCGCGCATCTGCGCTGTCGCCTCCTGCTCCATCGATTGCTGTCCAGCCTTCATCGCTCGATCTCTGGCAGACAACTGAGCTGTAGCTGCTGTGGCAGCCGTCGTGTTGCTATTCGCCTTCTTGTTGAGCCTCTCTTTCGTCAGGAGTCGAGCTTTCGCGAGAGGCTTGCGGCAACAGGAGCAAAGCTTGCTGGTGCAGTACTCTTCCATAGGCAGCACCGTCGCTCGCTGTTGCAACACCCTTCACCGGGCCAGACGTGGCTACCAGCTGAGAAGTTCGAGCCGGTGTCGCTGCCATCCAACGAGAAAAAGCGCGCACGGAACGCCACCAAGTGCGAGTAGTATGCTGATGGCACCATCGACACGGAACCAAGGGCTTAACAAGCCATGCTGGATCACTCTGCAATGGCTGTCAGCACGAGGAGTCCACGGGATGGAGGAGCGCGGGAGGTTAATGTTAACGGGTACTAGGCGCGTCAAGCATCAATTATGTAGTCCAGATTGTAGTTGTTGCTGCCCCAAGCTGCTGCCGCCAGGGCGGCACTGTCTAAAGATTCTTCTAAGTTGAGTTGAGGTGCACCTTCGTCAACGGGATTTGACCAGCTCGTTTTGCCCGTACGGACGTTGTAGTAATACACGCTGCCGCTGGCTCCGTCCGTGTACGCAGCCCACTCACTCGAGGTTCCACTTACCGTACTTGGTACTGCTGTCACCGCGCGGTGGTTTTGTTGGCGCATTAAAATCTGCTGGACAAGCACGTCGACCTTGGTCCAGTCTTTCTCTTCCATGGATGTCTCTAGCCACTTCATGTGCTCCTCGCGTCCGGGATATTGCTGGGCATCGCCGTCTGGAAGGTCCCGCAGTTCTCGTACCTGCTCAAACAGCGCCAGCGAAATATGCTCGTCGCTATCCTTGTCATCTTGCGCACTCCGAGGTGATAATGACCATCGCGTCTCGCCAGTGATCTCGTTGTAATAGTATGCGTAGCCCGATTCGGCATCGACGTACTCGACCCACTTTTTGCCAAGCGCCCGCGACTTGACCGATCGAGATGTCAAAACTCCCATTGATGATCGGCTGGTCCCGACGCTGCCTCGACCACTGCCACCACCACCACCACCACGAACGGAGTTCTCCCTCGCTGTCTGGTCGCGAGAGCTGGTCTTCTCCTCAAACCACTGTCGTCCACGACTGCTAGCGCTCGCTCCACTTGCGAATGTCTCGTAGTCGACATCGAAATCCGCAGGCTTGTCCCATCGATATTCGCCCGACAGCGCATTGTAGAAGTAAGGTAGACCACTGTCCGGGTCTTGGTGCTCTGTCCAAATGCGTCTCCGTGCACTTTGAGAATCAGACAGCGGGATGAGATTGCCACCAGTGTCGTATTCGTAGCCATACCGATATTGCCAGTGTAATGGGCGGGACGCAGACCCCGGGACCTCGATACTCCGCGCAGTCCGTCGCCCAGATGCCCGATGCGATCTCTGTGTCGATAAGCCTGAAGGAACCAGTGTGGATGCAACTTCTTTTCTTGTCAGGGACTCATGAACGCTCCGAGGTGAAAGCGATGCTCGGACTTCGCGTAATTGCGGATTATAAAAGAAAAAGTGCTCGCTGAGAGGATCAACGCGCTTCTCCCACTGGCCAAGAGGCGGGCTATGCACCTCGGACTCTTCTAGCAGGACCTCTAGCGTATCAGGAGTTTGAGAGTGTTCTTCCAGCCAGCGTTTGCGCCGTCGAGAGGTCTCCGTTACAGTCGAAAAGGAATGAGATACGCTTGCAGGGCGATCCCACTGGTACTCTTTGGTGCGAACATTGTAAAAGTATGCAGCTTGTACACCGTCGTCGAAGCCTTCATACCAGTCCGCAGCGTCCATGGGGGACTCCTCATTTGCCACCGCTGGTGTCGAATTACTCGTTGATGCACTGACAACCTCTGACATTGGCTTCACGAATGTGTCCCCGAAAATGTCCATAGCGAGTGGTTTGTGCCACCTCGTTTCGCCCGTGAGCGTGTTGTAGTAGTATACACATGACGGAGAGCTGATTTCGGCGGCAGTCCAGAGCTCAATCCAGCAGTTCGTACCCTCACGAACAGCACAACGCGCTCGGAAGCCGCGAAACATTCGTTGGATATTAGTTGCGGCTTTCCGCTCACTTCGGACGCGATCTTGCAACCTCCGTGTGCGGTTCTCACGAGTCTTGTTGACTACCCCGTCTGTAAGCGGTTCCAGTTCCCTTCGAACTGCTCTCAATTTTCCACTTATTTCGCTGTAGGTACTTTCGAGGGTTTCAAGTGCACGAGTATCGAGCGCTATGGATACTCGCAGAGCTCTTAGCTGATCTGAGAGTTGAACTTGCAGATATTGCGTCAAGAATCGCTGCGGAGTTCCCGTGATCCGGCTAGAGTCATGGAACTTTGTCTTGATGTGCATTGTTTTTCCCAACTCGATGGTCAAATCACTTTCATCTTCGCGAGCGTCCTCAAGTTTAAGTCGTAGTTCGCCAAGCTGGTCTTCTAGCTCTCTGCATGACTGCTCCAGTCGAGCTTG
Source organism: Phytopythium chamaehyphon (assembly GCA_023334415.1). Classification (NCBI taxonomy): domain Eukaryota; phylum Oomycota; class Peronosporomycetes; order Pythiales; family Pythiaceae; genus Phytopythium; species Phytopythium chamaehyphon. The sequence continues at coordinate 64,375 of JAASGX010000039.1, read as the reverse complement.
CTTTTCAAACAACGGCTTGGCCTGGGCTTCGAAGCGCCATAACTCACGGAGAACCTCAGCAGTTGCGCGACCACGGTGACCACGAAGTACGCGCTGGATATCAATCGCGGCTTGTTGGCGCTTTCGCTGGGCTTGCATAGCTAATCGTAGTGCTCGAGCAAACCCTCGTGACGCGTACAAGCGGTATGCGTTTTGAATAGTTTGCGCTGCTTGTTGTTCCCTCGCCCGTAGTTTGACAAGGCCAATCAAGACGGATGCCAAGTGTTTATCTTGCAGCCCACGCCAATATCGCTGGATAGTTAGTGCCGCATTGATTTCTCGAAGAGCGAGCGCTTCTTGACGGAGAATGCACGCATTCCGTCGCCCACGATGACCTCGAACCAGTCTCTGCGCTGTGATGGCCCCTTCTAGACGTTTTCGTGACAGTATGAACTCGCGCAACCGCTCAGCACGCACTTTTCTACCTTGGTGACCGCGATAGATGCGCTGGAGGATAATAGCAGATCGGACCTCCTTCAGATGCATCTGTCGATGCGCTTCCTTTGCAGCACGGATCACCGAAGCTTCCTGGCGAGCACAGTGACCGCGGTATGCGCGCTGAAGCTTGATTGCAGCTAGCTCTCTCAATGCGTGAATACGAGCAGCCAGCTGCTGCTGTGAATGAAGCTTGTCGCGTATTTTGTGCACCTCGAGGCGTGCGCGATGACCACGAAATACCTTTTGGAATATGATAGCCGCCTGCTCTTCATTCTCTCGTATACGGCGAATCCGTTTCACACGAGCTAACATACGCCTCAGTCTCAAGTCACGATAGGCTCGAGCTAGGCGATTCGCTGCCCATATCTCGCGCTTCTCTTGCTTCTCGGCCGCGATCCGTGCTCGAGTAAGGAATCCGCGAATACGAGCCTGGATCTTTGGCAATATTCGACGCTCGACATATTTGAGTTTGGCATGCCATAGTCCTCCTCGCGATAGACACCCACGCATCGCAGCCTGAATCTTGACAGCTCCAAGCACCCTTCGGGCCTGAAGCTCTCGTTCACGGCAAAGCTCGGTGGCGTTAGGCAAAGGCTCGTAGCCGAAAAACCTCGTCGCCCACTGCACAAGCTCGAGCCGCGCCACTAGCTTTTGAAGAAATCGCCTTCCGATCTGAGCGCACTCAGTCAGGTTGAGCGTGAGTAGTGATCGGCATGCCAGTGCCAGTGCTTCAACTCCACGCTCCGTTACGTTTGGGCATCCTGCGAGCGACATCTCTGCGAGCACTGAGGCAGACTGTTTTACACTGCCACCATTTGATCCCTTAGCCGCAAGCTCGAGGAGAGCAGCATCGTTGATTCGAGTGCAGTTGGCGAGACTGAGGTATTCCAGCTTCGTTGCATGCTGTGCCAAGGCGCGAACCCCAGTCGCATCCACGATTGGACTACCGCTGATATCAAGCCACGTGAGTTGTGAACAGTTCTTGGCCAACTGTGCCAAGTCATCGTTGGTTGTTTTGACACATCCAGCAAGAGAGAGGACGCGAAGCCCACGGCATCGAGTAACTAGGACACGAATAGCTGCACTACTGACGTCACGGCAGCCCGACAATCTCAAGGTCGAAAGCTTGAGGCACCCCTTCGCGATTGCGCGGACCCCAGCATCCTGAACGTGTTGGCAGCCAAACAGATCGAGTACTTCCAGTTTGGAGCAGCAGCGGCCGATTTCAAGCAAGGCTTTATCGCCGTACTCGCCTAGCCGCACGCACTCAGCCAGGTCGAGACGGCGCATATCAGCACAGCACTGGGCGAGCTTGACGATACCTGCATCGGATACGTTCGGGCAGCGACGCATAATGCATGCACGCAGTTGCCAGCATCCGGCAGCTAGAGTTTGGAGCGATTCGTCGGTGATTTGAGGGCAGTCACTGAGGTCGATCACTCGAAGGCGTGCACAGTTGTGTGCTAGTAGGCGCAGGCCAAGCGACGTGACCTTGGCGCACCCGGCGAGGTAGATTGCAGACAGATTGGCTTGACACCCTCTCGCGACGGCCCAGATTCCCGCGTCCGTAATTTCGGCACAGCTCGATATTTTGAGTCCTCGCAGTTGGGGCACAGCCGCTACAACTTCGTGCAATGTAGCATCGGTGACGGCGATGCCAGAGTCCAGTGAGTGCTGGCGTAGATCGATAACTCGCTTGAACGACGATCTCAGAGACGAGTCGTTCTCGTTGTCATCGTCGTCGAACAGCTCGTCGTCGCCATGTCCAGTTGGGCAGTCTTCGTCTGATTGAAGAAAGTTGTAGATGAAAGACCTCATCTGGCGCTGCTGGCGTTCTACTACCGTCAAATGCTGTTCGCCGTCACTTGGTCCGCCAGCAATCGGAGGCAGCGTGACTGGCGACTGAGGCCGCGGGCTGCTAGTTGCGCTTACCCTCCGACTCGCATGGTCAGGTGCTGAGTGTTTGGTCATCTTGGAACGAGGAGGAGAGAGCACTGCAAGTCCAGAGCGAGTTGCAGGAGGAAGGCTGCTGGTTTCCAGACTTGCATTCCGCGTGTAGCGGTCAGCTCGAGTCGCGGTGCCCGTGACCATGGCGGCTTCGCTCCTGCCCGTCCGGATAGCGCACCGTCAGCTGGATTAGCTTGCGCGGTTCCTTCAGCTCGGAGGCATGAGCAATGACAGCGGGAAGTATACAGCGGCTAAATTTACCGTTCGCTTGAGAGCTATGGAGACGTGCAAGATTCAGTCAGCAGCCATGCAAAGGCAGCAGTCGACGTCACAACGCAGCAGGAGGGGACTCGAAGCACGCTCAACGTCTTGTATATTCTGGATGTGTTAGGTGAGGCGTCGGGCCTACAGCCCAGGGTGCGCGCGGGCTTACTCTGCGGGCGAGACGGGCAGCGGGCGCATGACGGTCATGTGCCAGGTGACGATGGAGCTGACGGCGAAGAAGAAGGAGAGCGTGGCGTAGTTGAGGTTCATGTTCTTGAAGCCCAGGTGCGAGAACGAGCACAGGCTCATGAGCAGCGACGCGAAGCCCAGCTCCTTGAGCTAGCAGGGGGAGAAAGGACGGTCAGTTCGCAGCTCTTCGCCCTTTTCCCTACTGAGCGGCTCGTACCCGCGAGGAGAAGGCCACGAGTCCGAACACGAGCGCCAGCAGCGCGTAGTAGTCGGCCGGGCGGTCGTCCTCGCTCACGGCCGCGCGCACGAACGGGTGCAGCGCGTCGGGGCGGCGCGGGTCGCTCTGCAGCAGGGCCGACATGGCTTTGAATTCGAAAGTGGCGGTAGTTTCCCCCTCGTATGGTCCACTATAAAACGCTTCCTAGCCAGCTGCATTACTTGGAAAATGTAGGAAGGCCCTCTGTTCGAGGCATTCCTCACGCCGACCGCGTCAGCCGCAGCGTGTCGGCGTAGAAGTCGTCGATGTAGCCGAGGAAGGCACCGTAGGCGTCCGGCTGCGCGCCCGGGAGGCCCACTGGGGGCTCCACCTCCGCCTGCGTCCGCACAGCGCTCGTCAATCGCCCGCTCTCCCCGTTTCGCTGCCTCTCTGGCCCCCGGAGCCGCCCTGGAAGCCGAGAAACAACGAGAAAACCCCGAGGAACGGGCCCAAGAGAGACGCACCTCGCGCGCCAGGCGCCGAACGCGCGCCGCCTGCGCCTCGCTGCGCCGCGCTGCGTCCTGCTGCTTCTTGCGGTGCCGAGTGCGCAGTGCGTCCAGCTCCAGCGCGTGGACGGCGCGCAGGCGCTCGAGCTCGGCCGCATGCCGGGCCTCGGCCTCACGGCGGTCCCGCTCCACGCTCTCCTGCGCCTTCTCAAGGGCCGAGACCAGCGCCCGCAGCTCCTGTCGGACAGGTCAGACGCCGAGTCAGCTGCGTGGGACAACTCCTGGAGCAAGCTGCCGCGGCCTCCCTCACCTTGACCTGGGATGCGAGCGCAGCGGACTCGGTCGACTTGTCCTGCAGCTCGCGCCGCTGCCTCTCGAAGGCTCCTTTCCACACGCGCTGCCACTCCCACTGGTCGTCCTGCTCGCTCGTCTGCACCTGCTTGCTCTCCGTCCGCATCTGCAAAGACCACCGACTGTGAGAGATGCTGCCGTAGCGGTACTTGGGCAAAAGTTGCCTTCGCTTCACCTGCTCATCGTGCAAGCCCGCGTGGATCCAGGACTGACTGCTTCGGCGCGGGGATGTAGCTGGCTGCGGTTGCCGTTCTGGCGTTCGCCTCTCCTTGGTACGAAGGCGTGCCACCTGAAGCCATATTTCGGAGTACGATGTTAGCGAACGTGGACAATGCATCCAGATACGTTGCTGCACCAGTATCGCACTTGGTGACGAGGGAGAAGCGAGAGCGGGCCCTGAGGAGGCAGCTTTGTGAACGGTTCTTCAAGAACCTGAAGAAGTTTAAAGTGCTAAGGTCTCTTTCGATTAACATCGCGGCAAAAAACGCTCGCTCGCGTACCCCGTCTTGAAGCATTTGCAGCAACACTGCGGAGTGCTCCCCGACGTTCTTGAGCCACGCTGGATTAGATGTCGGTTGGCTGAGCAGCTTGCGCATCCAGTGTGAGACTCGGATCTGCTGGTGTTTGTTCGTAGAAGCCAATGACGAGCTGTTGAGCTCCTGGACTTGGGCTAGAATCTCTTTGATCCTATCGCTTGGCGACGCCAATGGAGTAGATCGGGGCTTCATGTGCTTCAGCAATCTCTCAAATCGATGTACTTCTAGACGGCGTCTCTTTGACGGCACATAGCAAGTAACGGACCTTGATCATGGTAGCCAAGTTCTCGCAAACAGCAAGCCCATGAAGCACATTGATAACTCGATTGTGAGTGTCGGCAATGCCTTCGCCATAGCATAATTGCATATCGACCATCTTGGATGGTGTGCGTAGATTCATCAACCAAGGTTTCACGGGATCGCGGTGCGCTACCTATTCGGCTCCCATGTTAACACCTCTCACCCTATTTCTGTCGCCTATCCCTTAAAAGTGAGTTCCTGTCTGTTGTTCAACAGTCACGGTTGCGCTGTTTGGCAGCAGCTCGAGCCCTCATTGCTCACAGCAGCGCCACCATGGATCACAAAGTGACCACGGACTACACTCGCTTACTGGGTAACGCGAATGTCAAGGCGAGTTGGCTTGAACGCCGTTGCGCAACACGTGGGCTGCAGGGCTCACATTGCCGCAGGTGTATGTACGAGCTCGTCCATGTGCAGACGGGCAACTACCCCCAGAAGACATGTTCGAACGGAAGAAAGATGCCCAAAAGAACATTGTCATAAAGGTAGGCTCAGATGGGCAAAGAACTGTTGGAACGATATTGACTTGGTGCAAATGCGCCATTAACAGGACACCGAGCGCATGCAGTACGGAAACCACGCGTTCAGCTTCGATAATGTGCGTACTCTGCGAAATTCTGGGAGATGTCAATTATATGATTTACGATGATCCGTATCGACAGATATATTGGACAGACACATCGCAGTCGACGTTGTTCGAGTCGGTGAGTTTAGGATCAACACTGATCACGTGATATGGATACTGAGTTTTGTCGTTTGGCTTAACAACTTAGACGAGCAAAGTATTGGTTGATCATGCGCTCAAGGGAATTAATAGTTGCTGCTTTGCATACGGCCAGACTGGTTCAGGTAAAACGTTCAGGTGGGATATCAAAATCTCCCATGTAGCACCGTTCCACACAGGACTAAGATAAAAAGGAAACATTCGGCAGTATCTTTGGCGAGCCAGGAGAAAAGGCAGGCCTGCTTTCCCGATCGATTGAGTACCTGTTTGACATGATTGGAAGATATGACTCGAAGACAAAGGTCCGAGCATGAAACAATAGCCTGTCCGAGCTGCGCTAGTCATTGTAATAAATATCTGTGCTATTTTTCATAGGAGGTTACACTCGTCGTCAGCTTCCTCGAGATTTACTGCGACCGCGTCCGCGATCTTGCTCGAGAGTACGTCGATCTGTGCCACCGTGTGAAAAATAACAAGGTTAACTTTTCGCTCTGCAGCTACCTGAAGAAAACCGGACGCTCAATCTCATACCAGACATCCAGTGGCACTGAGTGGTTCCTCCGTCAGGTTTGGTTGGCGTTTCTGGGTTTGATTTGTCGATGGAAATCGCTCACAAAAAGCAACTGCAGCACCAGATCCCCAGAACAGAAAGCAACATGAGGTATGCTCTAATTACGAACGCTTCGCATCAAACTCTATTCACATTTACATGTTTGCACCATCGATAGTATGAGCTCGAATCCATCTGCGTCGAGGAATGAAGAAGATTACGACTACGAAAAAGGCAAGATGAAAAAAAGTACAGTTGCGAATGACCGTGCGCACTTACTTACCAGCAATTTCACCCTTCAACAGCCAACTTTGAAATTCACGAGGACGCACAAGGCCGGGTATTTGTGAAGGATCTGTCCATGGTGACCGTCACTTCACGTGAAGAGGTGGATGCACTTGTTCAGTCAGGGCTACGGCTGCGAGCAACTCACGAAACTAAGATGAACGCGGTGTCTTCGCGCTCACACACTGTGTTCACTATCCATGTTTTTCAACAAGGTGAGTGCGCAATATTTCTTCTTCTTGGTGGAGATGGTGTAATTATTTGTTGTGCTCAGTCCACGATACTGGCGAGGTGATTTACGGGATGCTCAACATGGTCGACTTAGCTGGGTGCGTATTTACTCATTCGTCAACTCAAGCAGCGTGTCTGACATTTACCAATTAGTTCCGAGCGTCTCAAAAAGAGTGAGTCTGACGGTCAGCGGCTAAAAGAGGCGCTCCACATCAACTCGAGCCTGAGTGCTGTTGGCAAGGTTGTCATGTCCCTCGACCCCGAAAGCGGGTACCAGTACATTCCCTATCGAGACTCTAAACTGACGCGTCTCCTACAAAATAGCATCGGTAAGATGCTCCATCTTCATAGCAATTGTTACATATAGTTAACTAATCTTTTGTAATAGGGGGGAATTGCTACACGATACTAATCGCTACAATCCATCCGATGCGAGAGCATTACGAAGAGTGTTTGGGCACACTGCAATTTGCCAATCGATGTCGCTCCGTTCAAAATCAGGTTGGTTGTCCACTCGCAGCCGAGGGTTTTCTGGTATCCAATCTGATTACCTATTGCAATTCTCCTATTATCGCACTGCTAGCCTCGTGTCAACTATATCAACGGATCTGTTGTGGACAAGGATCGGCGCATTCGTAAACTCCAAGAAGAAGTGTCAGTTCTTCGTCGGCAGCTCGAAGGGCTTAAAACCGAGTACAACAACCGGTTTGTTGCGGCGTTGAACGAGCTTGGTTTCGATGCCGAGGAGGTCACAGATAATGGCGAGATCAAATTCGCGGTCCGTATGCGGTTCTCATGTGGGCTTTAATGAAGCTGCTGTCACTGACTCAAATGGCGCACAATAGGACGGCCTTGTTCTGCGCTCTGCGTTCTCGGACGACCAAGGCCAAGAATTATTGAAAGGTCCGATATCGTTAGGAGGCTCACAACCTGCTCGCGTCGGGGGTTTTGGCGGCGGATCGGTGCCGCAGACTATCAAGCAGGCAAATGGTGAGCTAAGCTGAGTTTCTTGAAACAAAAGCAGGTCTAGATGATTAATATACCAGTGACTCGGACCGATTCGCAGAAGCCGCCCGCAATGATCGTGAACATTTACGGCAGAAATACGCCAACGCCAAGAACAACTTTACAGTCGTTGTGGTACGTAGTATCTCCATAAGGTATGCAGTCTACCGGAATTAAAGTAATATTTTTCATCTGCATTAGAGCGAAGCCAACAAAGAGAAAGAAGGCTCGCGACGAATTATCGTGGAGCAGAAGCGGCGCATCGCACAACTAGAAAATAGTTTGCAGCAAAAGGCCAAGGAGTACGACCTGAGCTTGGCAGCAGAGATGGCTCGCCATCGTGAGGAAATTAGAGAACTTCTGTACCGCAACACCAATGGCAACGTCAGCGCAAACGGTACTATGTCAAATCCTGTTCCCCAGTTGATGACCAACCGGTCCACATCCTTCACCAACATCCAAACAGCAACATCAGGAGCAACATCAGCACTGTCGCCGAAGAAAACACCAGTTGCAGAACAGGTATACTCGCTGCGTTGAATTGGTTCCGGGTGATAAAGCTGAAACTGATTTTTCTGTTTCTTTGGTCAGCGTCTCTTGCATCGAGTAGCGGCTCTTGAAGCATCCAAAGACGACCAGATCGCACAAATTCGACTACAGGTATCGTGTTTTTGGCTGGTTTGAAGTTGCGGGTGACAGTGAAATAATAAGGTTTTAGTATGAGCAAGCACTTCGGAAGAAAGTGAGCGACTTGGACAATGCGCGACTGATAACTCAAGACATGCAAGCAGCCTTTACTACTATGATGGAGGTGGGGTGTACAGCCATTGTACACTAAATCCCATGAAACAGCTAATGCTCCACCTACTCACAGAGCATTCGAGGCGACTGCAACGAGTTGTACGCCTACGTCGGTCGGTTGGGCGGGACGCAAGCAAACGGCCGCATATCCGGACCATCGAAAAACATCCTTGCAGATCCATCAAAGCTTCGCTACATCAAAGCCATTGTACGACCTTGCTCGACCTCCAAAGCGTTATAATGCATACGGATAGACTGATAGTGATGATGTGAAGATGGCAACAGAGGCAATCAGAAACTACGATCAAGTTCAGAGTCTGGTGGCCCTTAGCGCCGCATCTAGCAAGACCGAATGCTTCCAACCTCCACGCCCTGTATCAGCTCCAGTTTATCGCTCAAGAACCACAAACTATCCGTCATCGCTCCGTGATCGTGTACAGCACAATGGAAAGCCACCAGTGACAGGGTCTACCAGTAGTGGCGTCCGACAGGCATTTTAGTTTAGTGTAGACTCGACAGGTAGTTTAGAACCAAAGTGTCCATCTATGTGAGTCTAGCTACGGTAGCGCTCACTGCACACCTGAATGCTTTCTCAGTGAAATGCGTTCTCAGTTCGCGGCAACGATCGCGAGCATCTCATCGACCGAGGTCGACTTCTCTCGAGGCTTTCCAACTCCTTCACCACGCTTGGTCTCCTCGGCGTTCAGCTTCTCAAAGTCTGCCCATGTCACGAATTGCTTGGTCGGGTTACTTTCAAGCACGGCACGTTTGACATCATCGAGTCCTCCAACGCTTTTGTCCGAATCGGCGTGCAAATACTTGCCAGCGGCAAGATCCTCTGCGAGGCTACTGACAGTCTCTCGGGCGTCCACAATATTGGTACCAATGATGCCCGACGGACCGCGCTTCACCCAACCTGTGCAGTACAAGCCCTTCACAGCCTCGTTGGTGGCCGGGTCCACAACTCGGCCCTGCACATTTGCCACGACATTGCGGCGCGAGTCGAACGGCAGGTCGTCCGAGATGGGTAGCGACTTGTACCCGATACTCCGCAGCACAAGACCGCACGGGATCTCTTCGAACTCACCAGTGCCAACTGCCCGCTGCTTGTTCGGTTCTCCTTCGAGCCGCGTCTTCTCGACTCGGACAGCTCCGACGCGCGTCGGATCCTTGGCGTCCGGCAGAATCTCCACAGGCGCCGCGAGGAACTTGATCTCCACGGCTCGCTCGGCGTTGGATTTGCCGAACCCCTCTGCGATCTTGCTCAGAAGCTCGTTCATCCGCTTCTTGGCGCGCTGCTCCTTGATCTCGAGCAGCGATGCTTCGGTGAGTCCCCGCTGGAGGTTTTCCGGGTCCACGACGCACGCGACGTCGTCCAGCTTGGTGAGTTCGCGGAGCTCCTTCATCGTGAACGCGGCCTGCGCGCTTCCGCGCCGCCCGACCAGCAGCACGCGCTTGAAGCTGCTGCCGCGCAGGGCCTCGACCGCGTGCGCGGCCATGTCGGTGGCGGCCAGCTCGTCCGGCGCCTTGGTGAGCGCGCGCGCGCAGTCGACGGCGACGTTGCCCTGGCCGAAGATGACGGCCGTGGGGGCCGCTGCGCGGGCCAGGTCGACGTCCAGGTCGCGGAAGGCCGGGTGCGCGTTGTACCAGTTGACGAATGCGCGCGCCGAAAGCACGTTGCGCAGCTGCTCGCCGGGCACGCCGAGCTCGCGGTCGCCCGCGGCGCCGTAGGCGAGCACGACCGCGTGGTAGCTCTGGCGCAGCTGGCGCAGACTCACGTCGGCGTCGGCGCCCACGCGCACGTTGCCCATGAAGGCGAAGCGCGGCTCGGCCGCCACCTTCTCGAAGTCGTTGGTGACGCTCTTGACCTCCGGGTGGTCCGGCGCCACGCCCGAGCGCACGAGCCCTGTCCGAGCGTCCGAGCGTCAGTGCCAGCGTCGCCAGCTTTCCTGCAGAGCTCCATTCGCCTACGATTCGCACCGTAGGGCGTCGGCAGCGCCTCGAGCATGTCGACGCGCACGTCCGCGCGCTCCTTGAGCAGGTACTTGGCCGCGTAGAAGCCCGCGGGCCCCGCGCCTACCACGCACACGCGCAGCGCGCTCAGGCGCCGGGCCACTAAGCCGCGGGCCGAGCCGCCGCCCTGCAGCCGAGCCGCCACCAGCGCGCGCATCGTCTTGACAATTGCCAACTGAAGGCTGGTGGAACCCGAATGACTTGATTGCAGTATGGGATACGCGGGGGTACACAATCGGCATAATCACCTCCGTAATCCGATTTATTCGAGTGACGTCGGCCGGGTGACGTCGGTCCGAAAAAATGGCGCGCATCTGGCGCTGAGGTGGCGACCCTAGCGATCCACCACGGCAGAGCGAGGTACGCTGGGCGAGCGATACCTTTACGGGCATGCTCAGTAGTGCAGTTTAGAGTGTGGTGTCCTGCGTCCAACGGATTTGCAGCCTCCATTGAGCCTTTCGCCTGTATGTAGGGCAGCGAAGCGCAGCAGCATGGAGGGTGTCGTCGGTGAGGGGGAGCGCCGCCGCGCGTGGCTGGTCCGCGGGCGGACACTGCGGCATACAAACCGCCAGTTTCGCGCTCGCAGGGGAGCGGCGGCATACAAATCCCGAGTCGCGCGCAGGTGAGTTCAACAGCCAGGGCTGGCACAGCTGCGCGGTCACAGTTTCTGTCCCGCGGCAGCCTTCCGCCCGCGTTCTCGCGCCCCCATTCGGCAACCGCATACTTTTCTCCAGTCGAGGGCTCCCCCCGAGCGGGAACCCCGCGAAAGCGCATATGGCTTGCAGGGGGGAGGCTGGATCCCGCGTTCTTCCCTCACTCACTCAGCCGCAGCGCTCGCACTTTCCGTTCTTCGAGGGGGAGCAAGAGAAGCCTCGAGGTCGCCTGGCTGGTTAGCTATCGTAGCTCTAGAGGGAGGCAGCCATGGCCGAGTCGCTCGAGATGGTCGTGGGCGCCAAGTGCTACGTGCCCGACGAGGCGCACGTGTGGCTGCAGGCCGAGGTGCTGCGCGAGGAGAGCGCGGGCGACGGCAAGTCGCGCAAGGTGTTCGCCAAGGTGGTGCTTCCCGACGGGTCGGAGGAGGAGCGCTGCGTGGACCTGATGGACAAGAAGATCAAGGCCATCATGGCCAGCAACCAGCTCGAGACGCTGCCCTACCAGAACGAGAACCTCGGGCCCGAGGGCACCGAGGACATGATCGCGCTCAACTACCTGCACGAGCCCGCCATCCTGTTCAACGTCAAGCGACGCTTCCTGCAGAAGCTGCCCTACACGTACACGGGCGACATCTGCATCGCCGTCAACCCCTACCAGTGGCTTCCCGAGCTCTACGCAGAGGAGCAGCACCTGCGCTACCTCAACCAGCCCAAGGAGGAACTCCCGCCCCACGTGTACGCCACCTCGGTCGCGGCCTACGACAACATGCGCCGCTCCGAGCGCAACCAGTCCATCCTCGTCAGTGGAGAGTCGGGCGCCGGAAAGACCGAGACCACCAAGATCCTCATGAACCACCTCGCCACCATCGCCGGCGGCATGAACAACACCACCATCAAGAAGATCATCGAGGTCAACCCGCTGCTCGAGTCGTTCGGCAACGCCAAGACCGTGCGCAATGACAACAGTAGTCGCTTTGGCAAGTTCACCCAGCTCCAGTTCGACGAGAACGGAACGCTCGTTGGAGCCAAGTGCCGCACGTACCTGCTTGAGAAGACACGCGTCATCAACCACGAAGCTCCCGAGCGCAACTACCACATCTTCTATCAGGTAGGGTACAATTGTTCCGTCTCTGCTCACTCGTGTACATCTAATGTCCGTGCTTGCGCAGCTGCTTGAGACTCCCGATGTTGCGGCTGAGCTGCTGCTTGACACCAAGAAGGTCTTCGCATACTCTGGTGACAACTCGGCGCAGAAGATCGAGGGCCGGTCGGACTCGGCCCACTTTGAGCGTACGCGCGTCGCTCTGAGTATGATTGGTCTGTCCGATGAGGACCAAAAACCGCTGTTTCAGGTGCTCGCCGGTGTACTTCACCTCGGCGAGATTCACCTGGAGTCGAACCCGGCCGATGACGAGGAGTCTCGTATTGCGGAGGGCGACGCTGGAGCTGCTGCTGCCATGCAGATGCTCGGTGTGACGCCGGAGGCACTTGAGCGCGCTCTTTGTTGGCGAACGATGCGCGCTGTGAATGATGTGTACAGCGTACCGCTGCGTCGTGAGCAAGCGGTTGACTGTCGTGACGCGCTTGCGAAGGCCATCTATGGCAACGTGTTCGATTGGCTTGTGACAACGATCAACCAGTCTCTGGCTGACGATGCGCACATGTCAAATCACATTGGCGTGCTCGACATTTTCGGCTTCGAGCATTTTAAACACAACTCGTTTGAGCAGTTCTGCATCAACTATGCGAACGAGAAGCTTCAGCAGAAGTTCACGCAGGACGTTTTCAAGACCGTGCAGATTGAGTACGAAGAGGAAGGCATCGTGTGGAACCATATCGAGTACGCCGACAACCAGGATGTGTTGACTGTGATTGAGTCGCGCATGGGTATCATCTCGCTGCTGAACGAGGAAGTGATGCGTCCCAAGGGTAACGAGGCTTCGTTCATGTCCAAGGTCACGTCGCTGCACAAGGATGACATGGCACACGTTATCGAGTTCCCTCGTACGTCGCGCACAGAGTTCCTAATCAAGCACTACGCTGCTCCTGTCATGTACGACTCGGTTGGCTTCCTCGAGAAGCACAAGGACGCACTTCTGCCGGACCTGTCGGAGCTCATTCGCGGTTCGAACAAGCCGTTCATTGCGGCACTGTTCGCTCCTAAGGAAGCACCAAAGGCAAAGGAGACTGGCACCAACAACCGTCGTCGTGGCGGCGGCGGCGGCGGTGGCGGTGCGCTCACGATTGCAACCGTAGGAACCCAGTTCAAGGAGAGTCTGACCGAGCTCATGGCAACAATTCAGGCGACCAAGGTTCAGTATGTACGCTGCATTAAGCCAAACCCGATCAAGAGCTCGGAGGTCATGGACCAGAGCATGGTGGTCGCGCAGCTCCGATGTGCCGGTGTTATCGAGGCTATCCGTATCTCGCGCGCGGCGTACCCGAACCGTCTTCCGCACACCGACATCCTGGATAAGTTCTGGCTGTTTGTGCCCCGGGGAGGCGAGACGGCGGCCGACAAATGTCAGCTGCTTATGGACAAGCTGAAGCTCGTGTCTCCTGAGCAGTACCAGATGGGTAAGACCCGAGTGTACTTTCAACTCGGCGTGCTTGAAGAGCTCGAGGATCGCCGCAAGAAGTTCTTGGACGCCAAGGCGACGTACTTGCAGACGATCATGGTTGGATTCACGCAGCGCATCAAATATCTGCGTCAGCTCGCCGCTATCGTCAAGCTCCAGTCGGTCATCCGTTGCGTCATTGCTATGCGGCGGTACAACACGTTCCTGAACGGCATTACAAAGGCTCAGGCGCGCTGGCGCGGTATTCAGGGCCGTCGTGTTGCTGTTGAGGTGAAGCGCAACCACTATGCGGTGATCATCCAGAAGTACGTGCGCGGCTTTGTCAAGCGCCACCAGTACGTCAAGACGCGTGCCATGGTGATCCGCGTGCAGGCGATGGTCCGCATGAAGATTCAGCGGCCAAAGTACCTTGCAGAACTGGAGGAATTGCGTCTCCAGGCAGATATGAAATACCAGCTCGAGAAGCTCAAGGCGCGACTGGCCGAGGAGAAGGAGCGCAATGCTCAGTTGGTGACGGAGCGCCGCAACAGTCTGCTGTCTATGGAGGCACCCGACATCAACCGCGGTAGCTCCAGAGCTTCGTTCGCGGACGCTGGAGGAATGATTGAGACACTCCAGGACGAGAACTCGAAGCTTCGCGAGAAGACGAAGGAGATGGAGGAGTCTGTGCGCGCGCTCAAGGCGGAGATTGAGAAGTTCAAGAACGACAAGGAGTACTCGTCGGCAAGCAACCACGTCAAGGTCCGCCAGCTGCAGGACACGGCTAAGGAGAAGGACAAGCGTATCGCGCACCTTGAGGCTGAAAACGTCAAGCTTGCGGAGCAGTTGCAGCATGCTATTGCGAACGGTGGCTCCATTGAGGCGGAGAAGAAGCCGAAGGAGAAGAAGTCGATCTTTCGCACTCTCGGGTCCAAGAAGGAGCGCAAGCCGTCGGTGGCAAGCACGAAGAACGCGGACGGCGATGTGCTTATGGACTCGCTTACGGGCGCGGACGACCTTCAATCGCGCAACTCGAAGGGTTCGGATGCGACCCGCCCGTCGGAGCGCCACTTCCCGCGCATCCCGAGCATGCCGGGCAAGTTCTGGGGAGGCAAGGCCTCCGGTACTCGTGGCGACGCTGGTGACGGCAGCGACGTCACCGAAGGTATCGACGAGGACAGCCCGACGAATGGTGACGGCCTTGCGACGACGCGCCAGACGCTGGTGAAGAGTATGGAGGTCGGTGTGACCGGCGCCATGTCGAGCATCAAGGGCCGCATGTCTGTGGTGAAGAACATGTACGACGCCAAGGCTGCATCGCGCGGCAAGCGTGCGAACAGCAAGCAAGAAGAGTCGTCTGACAAGGCAGCAGCCGTCAAGAGCAAGCCAGTGGTGGCGGACCGCCCTGTGCGCGAATCATTTAACCTTGATGCGCTGCCGGAGGTGTCGTTGCCTGTGGGTTGGGAAGCCAAGGTGTCTCGCTCGACCGGGCGCGTGTACTACGTGAACCGCAAGCTGGGCAAATCGCAATTCGAGCGTCCGACGCTGGCGTCGCTCAAGGCTCAGAAGATGGCGCGGCAAAAGGCTGGCGACAAGGGTGTGAGCTCTGCGCAGCTGTGAGCGGCCGTCCAGTAAGTAGGAGGTAGGGTCGTAGGTGTTAGGAACCGAGTCACTCGGCTCGTAGTCGCATGCGCGTCGAGCTGTAGACGAAGCGCAAGTGCTGGATTATGCAAAGAAATCTACATGTGATATGTGTTGGTGATTCCACGACAAGACTTCGTTCATGGCCAGTGTCAAAGCCAAACAAACTCCTTGACTTTCCTCTCCATGGCATTCCACCGACACGAAAGATTCTGTTACTCACATTGTGAACAAGTAGTTGTGGTAATTTAGTATGATAATGTATGGGTTGTGGTGGCGTGGTGGGTGTTGGAAGCACCTGCCGCCGCCCGCTACTCTACAGATTCTGGAGGCGTCCGCTCCTTGGTCGCTCACCGTCATCTCGAGCGCTCGCACGTATCACACGAGGGCCGGCCTTCTTCCCCTTGGAAGGCGGCAGGAAACGCTAGGTGCAGTGCTTGGGGCTGTAAGCAGACTGTAGAATCTTGGGTTGGGCGGCCGGGTGGTGAAGGGTGTGTTGAAGGGGGAATGTGGATCCATCGCCATGGTAGCGAGCGCCGTCGCTTGGAGAGAACGGGCTGGTCGAGCCCGCCGCTTCCGCTGTTCTTGGGAGATAAATAGGGGGTTGTTGTTGCAAGAGATGTGTCGGAGTCGGCGGTGTCGGTTGCTAGAGCACCATGGTCTCCTTGTTCTTTCGGTAGGGCCCGCTGTGCCTGCGGAAGTTGCCGTAGTGGGAGTGCGTGGCGACGAGCAGGCTCTTCTTGGCGTCGGATGTGCCCTTGGCGTACGAGAGAATCTGCGGGCTGTTCTTGTGCAGCGTGGGCGGGCGCTTGTCTGGGCTGGGCGTGGCCGTCTTGACGTACGATGCGGCCTTGTTGAGTCCCTTGGCGATGTTGGCGACGGCCGAGGGCCTCCTCGGGCGCGGCATGGACATGCCCCTGGCGCGCAGCAGCGTCTGGCCGATGGCCGTGGACAGCCGGCGCTGCTTGTTGGCGGGCGGGGGCGGCGGCACGAAGTCCTCCTCGTCGTCCTCGACCTCGTTGTCGCCCTCGGAGCGGCCGCTGATGACCTCGACCATGCTCTCGCACTGGCTGCGCAGCGTCGCCACCTGCGCGCGCACGCCCTTGAGCTCTCGCGCCAGCGCCGCCGCGCGGTCCTTGCCCCGCGCCGCCAGCACGTCGCGTTCCGTGTTCAGCTGCATCATCTCACGCTGCAGCGTCGTGTTGCGCGTCAGCAGCGCGTGAATCTCGCGCGCGATGCGCTCGTTCTCGGCCTTCAGCGCCTCCGCCATGCTGCCGCTCGGCTCGACGCCCAGACGCTCCGGAAATGGACTGCGGCGGACCGAGGCGCGGCGCCCGACGTGCGCCTACCAGATCGTCAGACGGACATCTAGGGGAAAGTAGCGAAAGCAACCGACGCGCGGATAGCAGCCGGACCGGCCAAAAACAAGCAAGGACAGCTGGCGGCCGGGATACTGAATACAAGTCACGCGCGCCAAACAGCCGGAGGGAAACGGAGAGGCGACGTCGACGTAACGAACGCGCCGCTCTGCCAGGTGCACAGCGGCCAGGCCGGGCTTCAAGCCTCAGCTTCGGCGCTCCATACTGGAGCCCACGGTTGTCAATTGCTCGAACTTGTCGTCGAGTGGCTCTCCATGCCATGACGCATCCTCAAGGGGCTCCAGCTCCGTGGTGGTGGACGTGATTGAGATCCTGTTGGCGCCGTTGATAGCGCCAGCACCAACACCTGCGGGCCCCGATGAAGCCGCCGGCACCGCCAGTAGAGGTCTAGAGAAGCCGCATGTATAGACCTGCGCAGAGAGCGAGTGGCCCGGCCTCTCAAAGCATAGGCGGTGTTCGGCCGCGCCTTTGGCGGTTCGTCAGACCCAGGAGCTGTCCGCAGAGCTCGCAGAGCTCGCAGAGCTCAGCACCCGCGTCAGCTCCTCATGGAAACGGGCTCCAAGCAGCCAGCCACCGCTTGACCGGTAGCAAATCATGGTATCATTGACCAGGACGGCAGAGCCGAGCGGAGCAGCTTCAACCGGCGGCCAGACGGCGCAGCTCCATCCGGTTTGCCAGAAGCAGCGCGGCAGTTAGTGATCGACCTCTCTTGTGGCATTCATCGGAATCGGCAAATATGCCGTTACACAGGACCTCCAGCCCGATTCGAAAGCTGCCTAGTCGGGCTGTGATAATGGAGGGCGAGGGCGACAGCCGCGTGCACTTTTCGGACGCGGGCGACGCGTGGTCGAGCTCGCGGCACGTCGCCGTGCTGCAGTCGCTCGACGCCGTCGAGAAGGTGCGGCCCCGGCGCTCCAGCTCGCGCCACAGGCGGCGCCACCGCTCTCACTCGTCTCACGTCTCATGACCTTTGCTGCTGCTACTGCTGCTGCTTCTACTTGTGCTCGCTGCTTTCGCCGGCAGAAACTCGTGAGCGCGCTGCGCACGGCCGCCTTGGCCATCTCGCACCTGGCGCCGCGCGCGTCCGCGGACGAGAGCTCGGCCATCGCCTTCAACGCCGCGTGCACCGAGTTCCTGCAGCTCGTCAAGGACGTGCACGCCGAGCTCGCGGGCCACATCCACCTCGTGTCCGACTACCGCGTGTACGGCCGCAGCACCTACGGCGCCGACAAGGACGTGGACATCACGCGCGAGAAGGTCAAGGTCGTCTCCGAGCAGCTGCAGGCGCTCTCGCGCTTCCTAGAGGAGCACTACGTGGCGGACGACTCGGCCACCCAATAAATTGATTGGCGACCCGATCGTTACCAGCGCTGCCTACCTCTGACTCCCGCTAACGGGGTCCACGCTAGCAAAGTCGATCGACCGGAACTGCTGGAAGTGCCGGTGGAGCTTGGCTCGCAGGCGCCGCTCGGCGTCCTCCGACGCCTCCGTGGCGTCCTCGTCGCCCTCCATGGCCTGCTCCGAGTCGTCCTCGGACGAAGTTGCAGCGCTAGAGTAACTCTGCAGTTGGAGCTGCACAGGACCAAAAAAAAACACAGGTCACACATCGCTTAGTACTACAGCACGCGTGCTGAAGGAATAGCAACGAGCAAACCTCATCAACGTAGTCGCGCGCAGCTGCCTCGAGGTGAAAGGTGATCTTGCGCAGTTCGCGATCACATCCTTCAGAGAAATGTGGTGGTTGCTCCAGAGGCTTGAACCACCCGTTGCGGTAAAAATGCAGCTTTAAGAACCGTTGATGCTCGGAATCTCGGAGCAGCAGATCTGCAAATGAGCTGCTATCTGTCTTATCGCGCAGCAGATTGTAGTCGGTCTTGATATTCTCAGCTGTTGACGAGAAGAGGTGTGCAAGATGGCGGGATGTGAGCTACAGTGAGGGACACCAATTCTGTAAGTGATTGCAGTACAGCATTGCGGAATGGGGATGCCTCGGATTTCCACGGACCTCTTGGTCGCTGACAAAAATGCGGTGAGTTGCGACAGCGGCGGCGTGCCACTTCAGCGACCGCGACCGCTCGACGACCAACGCAAACGCCAAAGGAGCAAGCACCTGACAGTCCTCTACCTGCTTGTACGGTTAGCAAATTGTTCTGGGTGGTAAGCAGCAAGAATCTAGACTCACCAAATTGGAAATAATACGTTTGTTGGAGCCGACAAGAGCTCCAACCGCGTGTGCTGTGCGTACAAAGAGCGAGCGCAAGTGCGCGTAGACTTCATATTCCTTTGTATGAGCGATATCAGCCATCCGGTCGTCAAGTCTATCGACAATTTGTCAGAAAGCGAATCGAAAGTTGTGCAGAATGCTGCTGCAAGAGTACCTGTCATGGCTCCTTGCGGCTTCGTTCAAAGCTGCAGTCAACGACTTCCAGATAACATTCTAACTACCAAATGTTAGACCCAGATAGCAGGGATGGCGCTCGCAAACATATTGAGCCAGACCTGCAAGCTATATGAGAGCAACAGAACACGCAAGATCTCCACAGCCTCGTGCTGAAGAGCGATGTCGTCGCAATGAAGCAGTTGAATTGCAATAGGAATCAGCTCTCCTTCCTTCTTGTCACGATACGTCTTATCGAAGTTGAAGGAGCTTGGCGTAATGAGGTCATGGAGCAGCTTGACCAGCACAACAGAGATCAAAACCACCATGAGAAGATCTGTATAAGTGCAAGAATATTTCGCGCTATTTTACCTGTGCTCCAAACAATCGAAGCTCAGGTTTTGAGGAATGCAGCATACAACAAATCGCTCCATGCGTGACCTCAATGTTGGTCGGATTACCCACGAACTGCTCGATCAAGAACTCCCGACACTGAGATTCAAGTGTGGAGATTTCGTGAGAGTGCATGGATAGGGTTATCGTCCACGAAAGCGGTCCTTGAACGATAATCAGTTCGCCACCGAGCTTGCTGATTTGCTCTTTGCTTTCACGGTCGCGTCGCGATAAAAGTAACAAGATGTGCATGAGAGACATGCGATCCTTTACAGCTCGTTTTATTGCACTCGACGTGCTTGAGCGGTCGATAGCCAGGACTACGCGAAGTAGAACTGCGAGTCCATCAGCGTGCTGGAACTCGCGATAAAAAACATGCCAGTTTGGAGAGGAGAAAAACACTTGTAGGCATGCTAATTGCTCGGACAGAGCAAAGAGGCCGTTGTTTAGACCATCCTTTGACGGGACTAAAGGGAGCGCCGTGTTCTTGTGCATCCAAGATAGCACGCGAGGGATAAGCAGCGCGATGTCAGGACCAAATTGTGCCTCTAGCGACAGACCACAACTGATTTGGCTCTGACATTGCTGATAGAAGCTCTCAAGGAGCCTTCGTCTCTTGCTAGATGAAGCTAACACCCAAGGAGGCGATCATTAGCAATGATGGAAGCACTAGAGGAGAAAATGCATTCACACCTTCATCCCATTCTCGGAGCAGTGAGGTCATGACGGCACGACGCGAAGTGGTGACTTTTTTATAGATCGGATTGCCTGGTATCCGACACTTTTGTGTGAGCTTGCTCCCAAAGCTACCACAGCATGATTCTGTCTCAATGAAACAGAAGCAGAACCAGCAGTGCAGGCAATGTTTCGTTTCATGAACAAAAATCATATGTGAACGCCGTTGTGGATGAACGGTGTCGGGGCACCAAGTAATTTCTTCAACCACCAAGTGTGAGTACCATATACTGAGGAACTCCCGATTACCTTGGTGGGGAGGCTACTTTCGAGGGATGTAGACGCCACCAGCGCGCGACACCCATCCTTCGGGCTCAGGTTTGTAGAAAGGATCAGTTTGCCGGGGCGGACTCGGGCTTCGATCGTCAAATGCGTCGTGCGTCCACTTGCGCTCGGTCGAAGCTGATGAACGGCGGCGACTTTCTTGGTTGAAGTTGCGGCTTCGACTTTGACTACGACTGCGGCCTCGAGAGCGACTGCGGGAGCGGTCTCTGCTGCGGCTTCTGTTTCGTCGCGACGGCGGTTGACAGCGCCTTGATTCGCTTCGACTCCGACTTCTGCGATAGTTTCGCTCTGCTCGTCGGTCTCTACTTCTGCTCCTACTTCGTGATTCCCGTGCATTCCTCTCTGGGCGGCGCCTCGATCCGTATCGGTTTTCATCCAGCTGCCCACGCAACCATTAAGCCCAAACCTCTCGCCATTCCACCATGGATTTACGCACCTGCGGTCTGAATAGGTCTGCCGGCGGAGGGGTGCCATTACGCGCTCGTGCGGGACTGCGAGATGCCGTCCGACTTCGCTTGTCTCTCCTCTTCCTCTTCTTCTTGTCGCTTTCACTCGTCACCTCGACGTCGCGACCGAACTCGTCCTTGACGAAGACAGGGCCATCTCGCGCGTCCTTCTTCCGCGCCTTCTTCTTCTTCTCGCGATGCTTCCGCTTCGTATCCGGGCCAGCGATACCGTCTGCACTGCCGGCGCGAGGCTGCGGCTCAGCTGGCACCGACGACAGGTTGGCGCCCGCGTCCGCGTCGATTGCCTCGCCACCAGACGGGGCCGCGCGTTCCACGATCTCGCCACTATGTAAAGCCACAGAACAGCGCAGCGACGCATTAGCTCAGCTGTTGGCCACGGTATCCATAAGAGACGCAGCTCCGAGCGCCGCGCACCGCCAGTTGCGGATGCCGCTCGCCATGTTGCCTGTCCAGGAAGGTTGCCGAGATCCGCGCTTACGCGCGACCTTCGCGCGACACGAGAGATCCTCCGAACCTCCGGTTGCCATTGTACCAGCAGCGCAGCGCAGAGCACAAGGGCGGCGACCGAGCGAGAGTGGCAGGCGCAGGACCTCCGGACCGCTGAGCGTGACCCCCCCTCCCCTTCCTCCCCTCCCCCAGCGGCTCCCCCTCAGCACCGCCTCCAGCATGGCCGGCAGCGACGACGACTTCGTCACCAAGACGACCAAGCACCGCAAGAAGGCCGAGCAAACGCCCAAGAAGCCCGCGGAGGAGGCCCCGGCCGCGGCCGAGGGCATCTCGCTGCGGCCGCGCACCATGTTCGCCATGAAGGGCCGCGGCCGCACCGAGTCGGAGCAGGCCGCGTACCGGCCGCAGTGGTCCAAGGACGGTGAGGGCTTCGTCTCGGCGGCCGTCGCCGGAAAGGACGGCGACAGGCGCAAGAGCAAAGGTGAGTTGAGGCTTTTGAGCGGTCACGCGCTCATGTGTAGAGGTCGGCAGTGTCGGAGACTAACCGCGACCGCCTGCCGCAGTACTCCGGTACTCGAGGGAAGAGCTGCTGGCGCTGCACGTGCCGTCCACGACGTCCCCGGAGTTCCCGCCCGACACGCCCGTGGCGTCCGAGCACTGCCTGCCGCCCGTCGGCACGTTGCCGTTTGACTACGACGAGATCTACAAACAGTGGTCGCTGAACCGCAACCGCGGCAGGGGACGCGGCCGCGGGGCGGCGACGACCGGCAACCAGAACACTCGCGGAGCGCACGAAAGATCGCGCAGTGAAGGCAAGTGGGGAGACGACCAGGAGCACGGCAAGGTCAGTTGCACTTGAAGGGGAGGTCGCCAGCCAACCGGCTGGGCAACGTACTCACCTCAACTCTGGCTTTTGAACAGAGAGACGACGGAAATCACGAAGGTGGAGACCGATGGGAACGTGGCGCGAAGCAGAGCGAGAACTCGAGAGGCGCCGACATGTGGGACGATGTGGGTTCGCTTGGCGCGGACGGCGGCGAGTTTGTACGTTCTCTTTGTTGCTGTTGAAACGCACTGAAGATAATCTCACAACGCTCATCGTTGCTATAATGCACAGGACCTTACGAGTATGGCCGAAGCAGCTGAGAAGTTCCGTCGAGAAATGGATTTGATGCGGGAGCAACTCAAGGAACCATCAGCAGCCCCGGTACGAGCTGCCTACTGCAAAATGGTGTTTTGCTTGCGGATTTGGTCTGAC
This sequence comes from Phytopythium chamaehyphon, assembly GCA_023334415.1. NCBI lineage: Eukaryota > Oomycota > Peronosporomycetes > Pythiales > Pythiaceae > Phytopythium > Phytopythium chamaehyphon. The sequence continues at coordinate 41,807 of JAASGX010000039.1, read as the reverse complement.
AAGCTCGTGATTTTGCCTTTGTAGACGAACGGAGACGATTTGGATGCATTTGACAAAAAACTTGAGGACGCTGCTGCGGCTGGCCAGTTTGAGGATAGCGATGAAGAAGATGTGCAATGGGACGACCCAGTGATTGACGACAACGAAGCTCCGCTTGGTGAATCCATGACAGCTTCTTTACTGGACACGACCGAAGCTGCAAGCCACAATCACCCGGCTGGAAACAGTATTTTTGAGGCGTTAGAGCCGACACCTTCGGCACCTGCCGCCAGTGCATTTGAGCTGGAAGACAAGACAAACTTTTCGCTTGGAGCGCTGCAGAGCGAGCAACGTCTGCCTGTTCTAGGTGGTTTGCAGTTTGAAGCCAAGGATGAGTGGTTCTACCTCGACCCACAAGGTTTGCAGCAAGGGCCGTTCAAGACTGCAGAGATGCGTGAATGGTTCGAAGCAGGTTATTTCAAACCGCACTTGCCGATCCGCTTTGGACGCGAAGGCGGGTTCACCCCGCTTGCCAATCAATTCCTTCATGGTCAATTACCGTTTAGTGGACCACCTCAGATTTCCCGGCAAAGTGAGCACGAGCGCATGCTAGAGTTCCAGCGAGAACAGCAGCGCCAGCAGCAGCAGCAACAGCAGCAGCAACAGTTGCTGCAAATGCAACGTCAACAACAAGAACAACAACGATTGATGCAGCTAAACCACGAGGAGAAGATCCGCCTCGAAATGCAGCGTCTAGAGATTGCTCGACATCAACAGTCGCATATTTTCCAGCAACAGCAGATGCTGCACTTGCAGCAGCAACAGCAACAACAACAACAACAGCAACACATGCTTCTTCAACAGCAGACGTCATGGCAACGTAGCCAGCGCGAAGGTATCATGAGTGCGCTTGGCCTATTTGGAAATGGCCAAAGTGGTGGCGTTACTGTATCGGAGCATGACGCATTCCGACCGAGCCCGTTGATGCAGCAGCAGCAGCAGCAGCAGCAGCAACAACAACAACATACTTACGGGATGAACTATGGCACTCAACAAGAGCTCCTTTCCGGCGTCCCATCCCCCCATCACAATGCTGGATTTATGGCTGGAAACCCTGCGTGGCCATCTTCAGCTACCACGTCCAGCGTTGGTTTGGGACAAACAAACCCTGTTACTGATTCAGTCCCTGAAAATGTATCGAACCCATTAGATATTGGTGCGTGGGGGCGCTCATCGATCGGAAGCAGCACAAGGACTGAAGCAGAGGCAGACGAGAAGCGTCAATCAGCAGAGGCTGCGGCTCCCGAGGAACTCAATTTGTCTCGATCATCGCGTTCTAGCGAGATCCAGCAGCCAGAAGCCCCTGCGCAACCATCGCCGCAAAAACAGGTAAAGGAGGTGAAGCATTCTCCAGCGAAATCTCAGCCAGCACAAAAGACTGAAAATGCTTGGGGCAAGGCAAACCCTTCTGTCTCACAAGCTACGAAGGCACCGTCCCCCAAGAAAACGCTCAAGGAGATTCAAGAGGAAGAGCAGCGTGAGCTGCGCAACAGGATGCAAGAATCGGAATCGTCCTCGCAAAACGCAAACCTCGCCCAAATGGGTGCGCAGCTCAAGATGATGCTGGGTGTCCATGGACAACCGACACCAACTGCGTCGACGCCGACCCCGACTCCGGCTGCAGCTCGCGTGCCGTCCCCGGCGCCACCCTCGGCTTATTCTAAAACGCCAGCGCCATCTGCTCTAACTGCGAACGCGTGGGGAGCTGCAGCGGCTTCTAGTACTAGTAGCTCGGGCAAATCGATGCGCGACATTCTCGCCGAAGAAGAGCGCCTTGCGATTGAGCGCGCAAAGAAGACTGAGAATGCTCCTGCTAGCTCTCACTGGGTGAACGTCGTCGCAGGAAACGTAGGGGCAGCCCCCGCCCCCAAACCGGTTGCTCGCTCGCTCGGACCAGTTCCTGCATCTGTGCTCAAGAGCCGCCAGCAAGCGAGAGGTGGGCCTACAAACGGGACTGAAGGCAGCGTAAAGAGAACGGGTGCGACCCCCACTCGTGTCGAGACGGACGCGTCGTTCTGGAACTTTGGAGCGGCGCAGAGCTCGGCGCCTAGCAATAGTAGTAGTAGCAACGAGCGCGCATCATCGGGCTCCAACGCGTTCGGGTCGAACAACATTTCGCCTGAGTTCATGGGCTGGGCGACCAAGCAGCTGCAGGCAATTGACGCCAACGCGAACGTGACCCTGCTCGAGTACTGTGCATCCGTGGAGGACCCTGGCGAGATCCGCGAGTACTTGGCAGCGTATCTAGGATCCACACCACGCGTATCGGCGTTTGCGACTGAGTTCATTCAGCGCAAGAAGAAGAGCACCGGGACCAAGAAGTCTCCAAGCAATGCTGGCGTCAAGCCGACGAGCCCCGCAGATGCTCTCGATGCGTCTGGTAAGATGAGCCGGCGCCGCAGTAAGAACTGAGAAAGACTCTCCAGGGCAGCAACGTACATGCAGCGTAGTGCGTCCATGAGTAGCGATAGCGTAGTCGGCCACCCACATGACCACATGATAGGGAAACACACCACAATCAAACAGACAATCGAAGACCGAGATTCTTCGCCCCAACCTTTATTTGCTGGTAAAGCCGAGTTCTCGTTTGACAGACACCATCGAACCTAGTTGCTGAAGAATGAGTTCCGCCCCTAACGCAAAGCTGTCTAGCACAACACAATGCCCACACGTTCATCTTCCATGCGAGGGCAGCGCCAGTTGTACAAGTAGTACATGAGGTCGCCGTCGCCAGCACCGAACTTGAGCTCCTGCAGAAACTGCTTGTTGTCCATGAGCGTAAGTGCGTTGAACACGTCAAAGTCCTCGAGTTTGGCCATTACGAGCGTGTCCTGCATGAGGTCCACGAGCGGCACTGAGGTTGCCACGTTGTAGTACGAGTATGCAGCGTTCAGCGTCTTGTGCTTGTCGTGGCCGATGACAGTCGACGGAAGGTGATAGAAGCTCGTAAAGTCCGTGATTTTGAGCGTGTCAGGGTTCTCAACCACATACGCACTGATGACACCACCGCGCGGCAGCATCCAGTGAGCCACCTCCTCTTCCAAGTACTCGGGTACAAGGTCAAACTTGCCAAGATACGTCTTGAGCAGTGCAGCCACCTGCGCCACGTCCTTCTCCTGCATCTTGCGGTAACCAGGGATGACCGCGGCATCCGGTAGCTTGAACATCTTGATGGTGCGCGTCATCGTCATGCGCGGCGCGAGACGCGAGAATCCGACCTCGATGAGCTTCTTGGGGTTCAGCGACCGGTGGTAGTATCGGCATTGGGACACGGGCATCGGCAGCACGACGCCTGCCGTGTAGACGGCCTGCCAGATGTTGCGCAGGTTGACGCGGCGCGTGATCTCCTTGATAAGCACGGGCGCGAGGCGCTTGGTGCGCAGCTTCTTGTGGACGCAGAGGAAGTTGATTTCGGCCATCTCCATGGTGCTCGCGTAGGCGCGCGTCAGCACGGGGATGCCGCTGATGAAGGCCATGAGCTTGTTGTTCTTCTGGTTGCGCACGCCGATGTGCCAGTCCTTGTGGAAACCCGGCGGCGTGAGCGCCCACTTGAGGAACGGGATCGAGTAGTCGAAGCGGAACATGTTGTCGTCGTCCTCGACGTAGTTCTGCGTGAGCAGGTCGTAGACTTCCTGCGCCTCGGTGGCGTCCGTGAGGTCGAGTTCGCACCAGGAGAAGCCCGCGGGCATGGCGTAGGGCTCCTGGCGCACGTCGGCCACCGTCTTCTCGGCATCGATGGCCCCGTGCTCGCTCGGGAACTCGTCGATCCGGGGCACCGGCTGCGTCTTCCAGAACTTGTAGTCCTTGCTCTCGGCCTGCTGGCGCGCCAGCTGCTTGTCCGACACCAGGTTCAGCTGCTTGAGCACCGACAGGAACTCTTCCTGCTCCTCAACCGTCACCAGCTCCAGCTTCTCGTCGCTGGCCGCGGCCGCGCCGTCCGTCGGGGGCGTGCTCATTCCGACGCCTTGGTTGTGTGTTGCCTAGTGACTGGGGGAGGGAAATGTGATCGCCGTCACTAGGTTTTTTTAGCATAAAACCTTGAAAGGATACGCCTCCGACCAATCGCAGCGCCCCAGCTGTCTGGTTTTAGGCCAATCAAATCCCACCGTTGACCACTTCTGAAGCCAAAGCGGCAGCAGCAACATGGAGGCCGGACGCCGCAAGAAGGCGCGGCGCGACAGCGCGCTGGGCCTCCGCAGCAATAGCAGCGGTGAAAGCGGAAGCGGGAGTGATGAAGATGGAGGCGAGAGTGATGGCGGCCGGTCGCGGCGGCGCCGGCAGCCGACGCTGGTGTGCACGCTGGAGAGCGTGCGGCTGCTGGTGGCGCTGCTGGCGTGCCTGGCGCAGGGCAAGAAGGACCAGCGCGTGCGCTGCGAGGTGGACGCGCAGGGGCTGCTGTTCACGGCCCACTCGCGCGGCAAGTCGCTGCAGATCAAGACCTCCATCGGCGCGGAGCTCTTCGAGTCCTTCGAGCTCGTGAAGGCCGCCGACGCCGGCGGGGAGGACCAGGACGAGGACACGGAGCCGCAGCTGAGCTTCGCGCTCAACGCCAGCATGCTCGTCGAGTGCCTGAGCATATTCGGGCCCTCTGCGCTCGGCACGACCTCACTGCGCATGACGTACGCCCCCGAGGTGCGTGGCGGCGGTTCAGGAAGGAGCCGCAACCTCCCCGCTAACGCCGGCTGATGACCAGAGCGCGAGTCTGCTCCTGGTCGTCGAGGACGAAGGAGTCATCTGCGAGTGCTCGATGCAGGTGCTCGAGCACGAGGGAGGCGACGTGGAGCAGTACGCGTTCGAGAGCGCGTTCGAGCAGTCGGCGGTGGTCGCGCGCTGCATCATGCAGTCCGAGCCTCTGCACGAAGCCTTCGCGGAGCTATACGACTTGCCGAGCGCGGCCAGCGTGACCATCACCATGCACAACATCCAGGGCCAGCACGGACCAGGAGCCAAGAGCTTGAGTCTCAGCGCCACTTCCGACTCGGGCTCGTGCGAGATCGATTTCGCGCCGACGTCGAGGGCCTTCATCGAGTACCACTGCTCGGCCGAGGGCGACGGTGGCAGGTGCTCGGCAACCTTCCACGTTGCCGTGCTGCAGCAGGCGTTCAAGGCGCTCGCGCACTCCAACGAGTCGTTTCTGCGCATGAACGGCGACGGGTTCCTGTCGGTGCAGCACATGATCGAGAGCGGGACTGGCGACAAGGCGTTTGTCGACGCGCTCATCAGCCCCGAGGAGTCGATGGCGTAGCTCACGACAGCGGCGAAAGAGCGAAACATAACATGAAATTAGCGCCTCGAAGTCGCTTGCTCTCCTGGCGGCCGAGTTGACGGCGAGTTGCGGTGGGCGCGATCCGAGCGCGCGCTCATCTGCCGTACTTCTGGAACTCCCACTCGCGGTTGTCGAGCGGGCACACCTGGCGCGTCTTGAGCCACCGCGAGATGCAGTGGAAGTGGAACGCATGGTCTGCGCGTTGGTTGACGCCGTCAGTATTGGGTTGATCCTCCATTCATGCGCCCGAGAGCGACGTACTGCAGACGCCCCAGGCCACCGTGCACTCCTCGCTGGTGGCCGACGCCTGGTTGGCCTGGCACTCGATGCACAGGTCCATGATGTGGTTGCGGCAGATGGCGCAGTTGTCCACGACGATGTCTGGAATCCGCCGCGTCAGCCCGTCGCGCTAAACGCCCAGAGCCACAGAGCCCCACGCACCCCAGGACCAGAGCGCCACCGCGTTCCACTTCTTGATCTCGAAGCGCTTCTCGTCCGACGCGGCGGCGGCGGCGGCGACCGCGGGCGTCGCGCTCTTCATCTCCTCGTCCATGGCGGCGCTTCCTTCTCCTTCCGGCTGTGGAGATCTCGCCGCCGTCGGGGAAAAACCTTGCAGGCGAGGTTTTACCGTCGCTTACCATCAATCAACCCATGCGACGAAAATCGCCCACTAGCTTGCGGCCATGAGCTCCCCCGAGGCGCTGCCGCGGCTGCTGGTGCTCTTCGGCAGCGAGACGGGCACGGCAGCGGACGTGGCAGGGTCCGTGGCGCAGCAGGCGCGCAACCGCGCGCTGGTGGACGCGCAGGCGCTGGCGCTGGACGCGTTCCCGGTCGCGCGGCTGCTGCCCCAGTGCCAGGTCGCCGTCTTCGTGGTGGCCACGACGGGCGACGGCGAGCCGCCCGAGAACATGCGCGCGGCCTGGCGCGCACTGCTGCGGCGCAGCCTGCCGAGCGACTGGCTCGCGGGCGTGCGCTTCGCCGTCTTCGGGCTCGGGGACTCGGGCTACGCCAAGTTCAACGCCGTCGCGCGCAAGCTGCAGGCGCGGCTGCGCCAGCTCGGTGGGCGCGAGCTGCTCGACCGCGGGCTGGGCGACGACCAGCACCCGCTGGGCTTCTTCGGCGCGCTCAACCCGTGGCTCGAGCGCCTCTGGCCGCGCGTGCTGCAAGAGTTCCCGCTGCCCGACGGCTTCAAGGTTGACGACCGGCCGCGCCCCGAGCAGCCAAAGTTCCTCGTCACGCTGCTCAGCGCCGGCAGCGAGCAGGCGGAGCTGGCGAGGGCGCTCAGGCCCGCGGACGCGCAGCGGCAGGGCCAGTTCTACGCGCCGCCGCGCTCGGCGGTCAACGCCGCGACCAGGGTTTACGAGGCTCCACTGGCCGTCAACCGCCGCATCACCGCCGACGACTGGACGCAGGACGTGCGGCACATCGAGCTCGACCTGTCCGGGTACCAGAACGTCGGCCAGGAGGGCGAGCCACTGTACCGAGCGGGCGATATCGCGGTCGTGTACCCCGAGAACACCACGGGGGTCGACGAAATGCTGCAATACGTTGGGCTGGCAGGGGACACTGTTGTGACCATTGAAGCAACGGACGGCGGCGAGCAGCTCGATATTCCATCGCCCACAACCATCCGCGACGTGTTTGCCAAGTACCTGGCGATCCTCGAGATTCCGCGACGGAGCTTTTTTGAGAGGTTATCGCTGTATGCCGCCGATGAAGAAGAGGTTCGTGTTGGATGGCTTGCCGACTTGATAACGATCGTACCTGACATGTGCACCATATCCATACAGAAAGAAAAGCTGGAAGAGCTGTGCTCACCTGAAGGCGTTGACCTGCTGTATGACTACTGCATCCGCGAAAAGAAGACGTACGCTGAAGTTCTCGTGGATTTTCCGAGCGTCAAGGTCCCATTAAATGTGCTTCTGCAACTCATCCCGCGCCAACAGCCACGGTCGTACTCGATCTCTTCCTCTGCTCTACTTCATCCTGGACGGGTATGTCGCTGGCAGTTGGCTTTACGGACTTGAGTACGCAACTAATCGTGTGTGCATCCCCTCCATGACAGGTACATCTAACTGTGGCGATTGTCGACTTTCTGACGCCGTACAAGCGTCGGCGCCACGGCATATGCTCTTCATTCTTCACCTCAATCAATCCCGAGAACGAGGTCAAGACTGTAGCAATGTGGATCAAACGTGGGCTGTTCGAACTGCCGTCGCTTGACCAAGACATGATCTTGATTGGACCTGGCACTGGTCTTGCAAGCATGCGTGCAATTATTCAAGAACGTCAGTTCCTGAGGGCGCGCGCGCGTACCAATAATGACGCTGCTGGGCAGGTGGGCATGGGTAGGACATACCTCTACTTTGGCTGCCGCCATGAAAACAAGGTACGCAGAGCTGGTTGCACCGTAGCTGGGCTCAAAACACACAGGCTCTAACTCATACGCATCTGTCACGGCTCCAGGACTTCCTGTACGGCGACGAACTTAGACAACTTTTGTCGTCCGGTGATCTTACTGAACTCCATACAGCTTTTTCTCGCGACCAGGTAGGTGCACAATGACAACCCGACTTGAGGAAGTCAGCTTGCTCACTAATCGCTAATACTGTGTTGAATGCTTTCAGGACCACAAGGTGTATGTCCAGACACGGCTAGCTGAAAACAAGGACGGGGTGTGTGCGTTGCTGCTTGGTGGAGTGCACGTGTATCTTGCTGGCTCTGCGAAGCGTATGCCGGCTGATGTTCGCGAAACGCTACGTGACATCCTACGTGCGGCCAGTAAACTTTCCCTTGAGGCCGCGGAAAAGGTCCTGAAGACAATGGAGCGCAGCAAGCGCTATATTGTCGAGTCGTGGGCATAAATCTTGGACATCAGGAAACCAAAGTGTAGAGTCGCTCCTGAATAGATCTTGGCGTTTATCGCGACCACTCATACGCTCACATTTCATTCAATCGCTGCCAGAGCGATATGGATCCTGCGCTTGAAGCTATGCAACTGGAAGTCGATGAGGTGTCTACACAACAGGAGGAGGCTACCAACGATAGCTCAGCTCCACAGTTTCAATCCCGGCTACAAGCAAAGCGAGAAGAGCGCCGACGGCAAAAGCAACTGCAGGAGCAGCAGCAACAAGAACAATTGTATGGGAATGGCGAGGCGATTGAGATCCGCGAGCCAGAGGAGTTTGTACTTGCATTGCAGTCAGCAACACCAGCAGTTGGAGCAGCAACCATAGCAAAGCGAGGTCAAGGCCCAGAAACAAACGGCAACGAAAGCGATGTATCCCATACAGCACCCAGCACCTATCCAGGCTTCTTGTCAACGGCACGAGATGCAAACGCTGGAGAAGATGCGGAAGCTCATCGTCGCCAGCGAGCTGATGCTAGGCGCGCGGTGCTGGCGTTCGACGGCTCTATTTGGGAAGCAGTCGAATCGAATGCTCTTGAGATCGTCGAGAACTACATTTTGCTTGAAGGAACTCAATCGCTTCTACGCAAGCGCCATCCAAAAAGTGAGCAAGCTGGGCGCACGCTCCTTCACTGTGCTGCCTGGTGCGGACACCACAAGATGACTCAATATTTGCTCTCTGTCGGCAGCGACCCCAACAGCATTGATACAGTATGGTGCCGTACATCAAATACTTGGAGCTCGACTGATTCTTTCTCTTGCAGGTTATGAGTAAGACAACACCGCTCATTGAAGCCGCACGTGCAGGCCACGGGGTCATTTGCGTCCTCCTACTCCAGCACGGGGCCAAGCTACTTCACCGCGACGTGCATGTAAGTTTGTGAGGAAAAAGTCAACAATTCATATTCGAGACCGACGCCAGAGGCATGCTAGGGTGATACCGCGCTTCACTGGGCTGCTAGACGGCGACGTGGACCAGTACTGCTTCAAATAGCTCTTGAAACTGAGCGCATCCACCCAGGATCGTCCACCTCCATGTGGTTCGTTAAGGTACGTGCTCAAATGTTTCTTGACACAGCAGTCTAATTGACAAATTGCTATCAAACAGAACCTCAAGGGCAAATCTGTCATTGACTTGCTTCAAGCAAGCGCCTTCATTATCCCACTACTCGAGAAGCACCTGGGTACTGCGTTCACGGTCGATGCTCCGGCTGACAAACGCAAGTCCCGGTTTCCGATGAAGGTGGTCAGCGTGAACGGGTATCTATCACGAATGAATTTCTAAGAGGTGTGATATTACAGGCTGCGTTTATGGGGGTCAATTCTCGAGGCCTTTTCGTCTCGGGTGCTCGCGCCATCACCCCAGTGGAGGACACAGCACGTCCTGGAACCAACAATTCTACCGGCCGAGGAGCAACATCAAGCATGTCTAATCGCTCGTCGACAGCTCAACTCAGTGAGCTAGGCCTCGACGTCTCACCCTTCAAGTACAAGACGCGAAGCGAGGAGGCCAAGTAGAGTAACGATGTCAGATCAATTAGACGATGATCTCTCCTATAAATACTGGACGCCGATCTTATCAGTGTCTTATGCTTGATTGTGTAGATGACAGGCATTTGTTGTTTTTCTTTCAGCTTGCGAGCAAACGCGGTTATATGGACGGGTTTATCCTTGCTGTTGCCTCCAATGGTGCAGCGAAGGGGAAACAGCAGTGGCGAACAGTTTTCGTGAAGGCTGATGAGATCTCAGCCAAACTCATCGCCTTCTCTGATCGTTCTCAATCCCAAGTTCGCTGGAGCATCAATCTTATGGGAACGGACATTAGCACCCCTGTACCAGGCGACCCCAATTTTGGCATCAATATCGACGACACGGCGTATTGTTTTTATGTCCGAGAAACAAGTGCGACCAAGGACTGTACCCATTTCTTCTCAGCAACAGATGACACCACTAAGAAACGGTGGATGAAAACTCTGCTCCAAATTTCACGTGACGGACCAAAAACTCCGAGGTTTGCCACCACTCAGGCTGAAAATGATTTTTCGTTTTGCGCACGGGCCATCAAGTTTCGACCGCATCCAGATGGAACGCATGCTGTGGGTAACCCTACTTCAGACGAAATATCGGGAATGACTGACTCATCTCTTTTCCTTCTACGATGTTGAAGGAGTACATGATCCATTGCACGTGTCAAGTATTCAGCAAGCTCGTCAATCGCCGCCTGTCAAAAGAGTGGAATGTCTGGCACCGATTCACTGAGTTTGATGAATTGCACCAGTAAGGCGAGATTCATTTCAACGATCAAAAATGCTTTGCTACTAACGAATATTTCGGTATTGGTGCAGACAACTACAACAGTCACTTGGGGTCCAGATGAATGGCGTCACATTTGTCAAGCATAAGCGTGACGCGTTCCGTTCGGTCATGGGCAAGGCCCTCGACCCTGAATTTCTAGAGGAACGTCGAATGCAGCTGGATACATTTGTCTCACAGCTGTGCGAGATTCGAACGGCCGTTGAGTTTTTCAAGCATCACTCTGATCCACACCTAAAGGCAAGATACAGTTGCTACCTTCTTGATTTTCATGCAATGCTCGCCTAACATTTTGTTTTCTGAGCAGAAGTTCTTTCTATTTGAGGAGAACTGCCCGGACGTGGTGTGTACTGCGTACGCAATTACAGTCTTATCTACTCTCTTACATAATTATGCGTTAATCACAGGACCAGAGCCCACGCAACGCTAAAGGAAACAAGTCAAAGGGTTCCCGCACCAGCACTCAGCGAAGCGAAGGAGATCACAGTCGTGCGTCAACCGCGTCGTCTCGATACTCCGATACCGATAGCACACACCCCTATCGGCCGAGCGACCCAGTTGAGCACTCGAGTCATTCAGTATCCATCGGCCGATCGTCGATTGATAAAGCAAGCACGGCAGAAAAGAAATCCAGAAGAGGAAGCAAGAAGATGAACAAGAAAAAGCGGGACAAGTCATCTCAGCAGGACGAGAGTTGTAGAAACGAGAATTGCCGTCTCAGTAGCATGCACATATAACTAGCAGGGTTGCGCCGCTGCATGTTGTATTGAAGGAAACACCGAACCAGAACACAGTTCATGCTGAAGAAACAAACTGCATTCATTGAATGTTGCCCTCTGTCGCCATCTTGCTAGCTCGAACTGGCATCTACATAATCATGCATTAGATAAGAAAACGAGCCCAACATGGGAAATTGTTGGCATGGCATACCTTGTGAATTGATCCACCAAAAACCGGCTTAAAGTATTTTTCATCCACCTGGAATAATTGGAATTGTCAGAACTTTCTGTCATGAACTCAAGACCGCCTGTTTTCGTACTCTTCCCCAAAATGAATGAATATCGTTGGGTTGAACTTGTCGGCGGAACACTGCCTCTTCGTCATCTCCGTCATGCTGACCCGAAATCTGAGGAGAAACGATGGCTGCAATTAGAATTATGCCCTATCAGCACCCAGTCAAGCTATTCACATTTACCAAGCCATATTCTTCATCATCTTCAGTGAGCTCTCGACGTTCACCAGTGCCAAATTGCTCCCGCTATGTGGATAAATAAAATGATAAGGGCGAATTACATTGTGGAAATACACGTACAACCTTACCTTCAGCTGTGTGTACGTCAATAATGGCTCTGTCAAGCCACCGCAAATGATTGTCGTGAAGATGCACACTAGAGTAGAACAAAAATGGTTAGTGGTGCAAAACGCCATATCTCCTTACTGCTTGTATGACATACCACTCAGTGTCGTCGTCACATACAGATCCTGATTAGGACCTGGCATATTTCTGCAGGAACGCCGATTGCTCAGTTTCCACTCAAGTTCAATTGGAAGCGATATACCTACTGCGATAGCGCAAATGCGATGGCTCCTCGTAGTCCCGCAAACCAGAGTACCACTTGCATCTTCATCGGTATCTTTGTTTTTCGCCTGCCACAAGCAGCAATACGCGTTAGGCAGCTCAGGGCAATGTTGTAAGAATTTTGCAAACGTACCCGAGATTAGCTAGCCAGCTGAAAGGGAAGGTATTGAACAAGCGTGCGATGAGGCAGAAAATAATTGCGAGGAGCACAAATATGAAGTCCCAGCGTCCAAATTGACCGGCGCACACTCCCATGCCCATGTAGAGAAAGACGAAAAACTCGGATACGAGCGCAAAACTCTTAAAGATGTGCTCGGCGGTCACTTGAGACGGTTTGGATAGGTTGTACGAGTTGTAGTGCGCCATCGTGATACCACAGAAAAACAGTGACATGATACCAGAGAGCTTCATGACTTCTGCGAGTGCATAGGAGCCATAGGCATATAGGAACAGTAGTGTGATCTCGTAGGCCGGATACCCTTGAATGTTAGTGTTCTTGCACATGAACGAACATCCCAACCTGCAGCCGCAATTGATTAGAACTTATGAATCGAGGAGAAAAGAAAGACACTCGTACCCAGTAATGACACCGCATGCAACAGACCCGAGTGAAATAAAGACAAACTCCACCAAGAGGGACACTGCAGCCATTGAGGTGAACTCACTTTCAGACTCATAGAACTAACGAAGCAATCACATACATATAAAGTAAGGCAGCAGCTATCCGGTTTTGCTAGAGCATCCACAAACCTTCAGAAATGTGTTGAACAATACAATCGCAACTGCATCGTTGAGCACACTCTCGCCGAATACGATGCTGTAGAGTAGCGGATCCAGGTTCAACTCTGGGTTACCCAAGATAGATAGTGTTGCGACTGGGTCCACAGCAGAAATCAAAGCGCCAAAAAGTAGCGCTTCTAGCGGAGAAGACGTGTCAATCTGAATCCAGCCCAGCTATGGAAGCAGACACGACGTCAACGCGCGGCGTCAAAGACTATAGTTCATCTCACCTTGCATGGGTCACCTACCTGACCGGCAAAGAATGTCAGATAGCCAATGAAGAAAGTTGAAACCATAGTTCCAAGCACCGCGAATAATAGGATCGTGCTGGTAACGAGTCGCATAACTCCAATCAGTCAGAAGCAAATTACAATATCGAAACGATTTGCCGCCATGTACTTGAAGTTGTTGAAGAACCGCTTCTGCTCGAGTTAATTTGAGTGGTCAGACTGAGGGTAAACGTGACAAGCAACCATGTAAAGCGCACCCGATGGAGTGAATACCCAGCCTCGAAAATGATTGGCGGCAGCAGCAAGAAGTAGAACATGATTTTCTGGTGAGCAGCAAAGCACAAAGCGCACGAGACGAGTTCATCACCAGCAATCCACGTCACTCTGAGCGAAGCACTTACGTTGAAGCGCAGGAACTCCATCTCCTTCCTGCTCGGGTAGAAGAGCCTCGCACTGAATAGCAAACGTCGCAGCTTAGTGATCGATCGTGTCTCTGCATTGCATGGGGCTGGGCCGCACCAAACGCCGACGATGAGCCCCACGAGGACGGCGGCGCCGGACTCAGGCAGGTAGTAGAACCGGTACTCCTTGATCAGGTACGCGCACACGATGCATAGGCCGAGGATGATGACCTGGCACCAATCGCACCACGTCAGCCGCCAGACTCATCCACTCTGCAGCTCGAGATCCGGTGGGCGCACGAAGAGCAGCGTGTTGAGCGCGCCGAACTCGTGCAGGCCCTCGCCTGCGGGCTTCTCTGTCGGCCGCAGCAGCCACACGACCAGTTAGCGAGCGCGTCACCCAGCGCCACCGCGGCCGCGCACCGAAGAGCTCGATCTCGGCCATTTCCCCTCTGCACTTTCTCGGCCAAAGGCAACTAACGTGAAAACCCCAGGCTAGTCACAAAAGAGGGGACCGGCCACTTCCGAGTTGGCCATGGCGGAGCAGCTCGCGGCGTGCGCGCGCCAGCTGCTCGAGGGCGCGGCGGGCAGCGCTGAGCAGCGCGCGGCCAACGACTGGCTGATGCGCTTCCAGCTGCGCGACGAGGCGTGGGCGGCGGCGCTGCGGCTGCTGCAGCTGCCGGCGCGTGGGCCCGCGGCCGAGCTGGTGGCCGTGCAGATCCTGCGGCTCAAGATCCAGCACGAGTGGGCGCGGCTGGACGCGCAGCGCAAGCGCGTTGTGCGCGACGTGAGGGCCACCGGGTGTGAAAGGGGAGGCGCCGGACTCTGACCCGTGGCGTGGATGCAGGCGCTGCTGCACGCGCTCGGGGACGCCTGCGTGCGGCCGGGGGGAGACGCCATGTCGGCCTCGAGCTTCCGCATCGCCTGCGCAGCCGTCGCGGACATCGTGGTGCAGGCGCACAGGGACTGGCCGACGTGGAAGGCCGACATCAGACAGATCGTCGACGCCGGGTTCGCCGCGCACAGCTCGCTTGGCGCGACCATGGTGAGATTTTGGCTCGTGATGCTCACGAGTGGAATCGACGACTGACGGCGATCTTCTAGCTCATGGAGGTGCTAGGCTCGATCCCGGTGCAGATTGTGAGCGCGGCTCGCGCGTGGGATGACACCGAGACCCAGCAAGTAATCTCGGCGTTTCAACTCGAGACGAGCGACGTCATCTCCGCCGTGCAGATGGCTCTTACCAGCGTGTGAGTGGTTATCGCATTGAAGAAATCTATGAAACCAGAATATTAAGCTGATGTTGATCGTATGCGCTCCTCGAAAGCTTAGCCCAGACGCCCAGCTCAGTGCACTGCGGTGCTTGGAGAGCTGGATCGTTGGGGCCGTTTCGATCAGCGAGGGATTTGGATTGAATGCAATCCATCTTCATGAAAGGTTAGTATTGCCTGATATTTTCAGTAGCATTTGCACTACTTTCACACTTCAACTTTTTTTTTCTCTCTAGCCATCTCATTGACGCGCTGTTTAGTGCTGTCACGAGTACTCACGACGATCAAGTTCAGGTGAATTACATCTCCATTTTTATAATGTGCCCGTCATGATCTTTTCTAACACATGAACATAGCTTGCGTCTGGAATTCTACATGACGCGTTTGTGTACAGCTCAAATTTTCATTCAGACCTGAGATTAACTCAAGCGGTGCAGCATGCTGGTGAAAAGCTAGTACGACTGCAGCCAATATTCCAAGCAGATGTAGACCCTGCGCACATCGAGTTGCATACCAGTACGTGCCGAGGTCTATCTCTAGTGGCATGTGCGCTGGCGATGTACCACGCGCGTGCCCTACTATCGCCATTTATAAGCGGGAAAGTCGACCCACCGGCAAGCGAGCGGCATCAGACATTCTCAACAAGATTTTTGGACCTGCTGCTTGCATGTGCAACGCATCCAGACGCTGAAGTAGTATTGCCGACACTTGAAGTTTGGTTTTTCTTCATGGACAACCGTACAACGCAAGTGGAGCTGTCATGGGCAATGCTCGAGCCTGTTGCACAAGCCCATGCCTTCGACGTCTTGGGACAGTTGGTAAACGCTTTGATCAATCATTGCAAATATCCGTCCTGGTTCGTTGATAGTGCACAAGTCTCGAGTGATGACCCTGATATCGACATAATCGACACTCTACGCAGGTAAATGTGCGAATGCATGCAATAGAAGCGATCAAAGCGCGTGTACTAACTTGCAGGTTGTGATGGCGCCAGAGAAATCGCCGACACGCTTCTAAGTCTGTTCTCGAAGTGGCCGAGCGCGCATGACGATAAAAATGGCGATTACTTGTCCTGCGTCGAAGGAATAGCGCAGATACTGGAGCAATCCTCAGATGTGGGTTTGGTCAACGCCATTCTCTACCTTCTCGATGCAATGATCGAGTTGTTCGATATCGAGTCGTCGGATTCGGAGTCGGATGACGAACGAGTCGTCGAAGCACAGGCCGCATCAGAAGGAATCCAAATTTTGCAGCGAGTTTTGATCCAGTGTCACAAATTACCCCTGCACCCGCTTGTTGTTGACGCACTCGCACGGTTAGTACAAACGGCACCGGTTTCTTTGTTGGGATGCTTGCGTTTATGAATTCTGATTTAAGGCCTTTGCAGTTATTTACGATCACTGAGTGCAACATTGGTTTTGCCTGGACCAATCATCCTGCACGCAACGTCAACAATATCAAAGGGACTTGAGTCTGCGGCGTCGTTTCCAGTCGCCCTGCAATCTCTGGCGCACTCGAGTTACCAAATTGTGTACGTACGAGTTATTGACTATGACATATGAAATCAATAACCAGTAGCTGACCACAGTGTTGTGTCAATGACTTCGGAACTCCAGGAAATACACCACAATCTCCGAGCGAATGCCTTTGCTGCATTCACTACTGCATTACTGCAAAACTATCCCTGAGGGGATTGCGCTATCAATAAAAGGAGATCTCTTGTGTGCCACTTTTCACATTGCAGACGGGATATCTGATTCAGGTATGTGTTGATAGCATGCTTTAATAAGACTCTCCACATTGCCATTTAGTCTGACTCGTCATTCCTCAGAATTCGGGTCATTTTGTGCTACCATTCTTGCTGATTTGACGAATCAAACACAGAGTGAGCACGCTGCCGATGCATGTGCAGGTGTCTATTTGTTGGGACGGGCAATCAGCGGTGTAAAAAACGATATACACAATCAGCAGCTATTTCAACAAGTGTGGCCCCTTGTGGATGCTGCATTGCGTCGTCACAACTCGGCGCCAGTGTGCAGAGTGAACGGCCCTCGTTTTTTCCTCGATGTACTTGAATGCATGAGTGACGGAATGCTAAATAGTCTACAGCAACGAATGCTTGGGGCGTGCATGGAGTGGTATGCACACGACATTGCACCGGATGTGCTCAAATGCTGCGCCAAGGTGGTTCAAAAGCAAGAAGGAAATGAGGCTTTTACCAGCACCGCACGACAACTGTTCTCGGTGCGCGGGATTTGCCTTGCTTATTGTGGCCAGAGGAGTATGCGTATCTAACTACTGCTTCGCTAATCTGCAGACTGTGGTGTCCGGGTTCCGCCGCAAAATGCATGACCTACCACCACTTGATGCCACTGCTGGCAAGCAAAACATGGAGAATTTTCTTCGGGCTGCTCGTAATTCTGAGCTGCTGAACCCTGAAATTGAACAGTTTTTCAGCTTGGCACGTTGCACTCTCCGGCTTTTTCCCAATGCGCTCGCGAGTCTGCAGGAAGAAACAACACACACACTGTACTGGATCTGTCTTCGCCTTGCAACACTGCTGCTCCAGATTGACCACCAGGTCGGTTTGCACCAGTTACCCATTTCTTTTTGCTACCTACGCCTGTTCTGACAAAAAATATCGTGTTCAGGTGCAGGAGATCTGCGACGCAGCGTGCAATTTCATTCTCGACGCTGTAAGTATTCGCGCTGGAATGTGCTTATCCCAGGCAGATCCTTTTATCACTCCAATCGCCCGCAACGTGCTGGCATTCCTACTGCCGACCCGCGGGACGCATTACCGTCCAAGAAGTTTGTGGGAGTTCCTTTTCCAGTTACTTCATTCGCCTCGACTCTCTGATGACGTCAGAGGTAAGCCCCATTGCACATACAAGGATGAAACAATTCACTTACTAGTCATGTGCTGTGCGTTTGCAGCCAAATTCCTCGAGGCCGTGACAGCCGTTGCGGCAACTGACTTGGAGCTTCGGTCGTTCATTCCACCTCCTGCACTGCAGCAACTGAGCCATGAGCTCGCTCGCCGGTCGAGTCGCCACCGATTTCGCCAGCATCTCGCGCATGTGGCCGCCCAAGCTCAAGCTCGTGACATGGAGTAAACGTGTTGAATTGTGAATAGTGGAACATATCCAGGTTGTGTGATGCCCTGCGAAGCGTTGGTGAACGTTTGGGCGCTTCTCATTTTCGTCTCATAATAATTTCAAAATCCGGCTGGTTGCCATCCACCACACTCTCGTTGCTTGTCAAGCAAGCTCAGGTCTCCATGTTCGCGCTGCGCGGCCTCCGCCGCTTCTCCACGGGCGCGCCAGCGGCCCCGCGCCCTCGCCAAGGTACGGCCTCGCTGCATCTCCATCTGCATATTCATCTTCAGCTGTAGTGCACCTGTCGGTGGCGGAGGCGCTGACGCTGGAGCCGTGGCGAGCGCAGAGTACCCGAAGTCGTTCGTGGGGCACCTCAAGACGCAGAAGATGAACGTGTTCAACATCGGCATGGCGTTCCTCACGTTGTCACTCTCCTCGCAGCTCGTGTCGTACAAACAGAAGACCGAGCAGGCCGTCGCCGAGAAGGAGCAGCTCGAGGGCAAGGTTGAGGAGCTCGAGCGCCTCGTGCTGAGCCTGGGCGGCACGCTGCCCGACCCGGAGGCGGCGGCTGCGGCGGCGGCCCGGGCCGAGGAGGAGGAGCGCGCCAAGATCCAGCGCCAGCGCGACGAGGAGGCCAAGCTGCTGGCGTCGCTGGCGGCCGCGGACGACAAGCAGGGCAAGAAGGGCAGGCTAATTTAGACGAGCGTCGAGCGTCGAGCTGCGCGCACGGAGCCACTCGCGCCAAGCGTTCATAGAGTACACGCCCTTTACACCTACTCCCGCCCGCAATACAGCCAAGGTTCCTGCCTGCCCGCACTCGGTGGCCGACTATTTCTTCATGGCGCCAGGCAGCGACCGCTTGGACGAGAGGCTGTCGAGGCGGTTCATCTCGTTGACGGCCGTCAGGATCTCGTTGATGTTTGTCTCGAGCACCATGCCACCCATGACGATCTCGTCCAGCGCGTAGTGCACCTTGTCGCTGTGGAAGATCAGGTCCAGCTCGCACACGTTCTCGAAGATTTTGTCGAGCGTCTCCACGAACACTACATGCAGTCGGTCGCGGCGTTAGAGGGCGCCTTGTCCCGGCAGTTGACTTCCCCGCACCTTGGATGAGGTCGAGGATGCCCAGGTCGCTCTCCTGCTGGTCCACGGCGAACACAAAGTAGAGCGTCGCGTAGTGGCGGTAGATGAGCTTGACGCCGTCGCCCCAGTAGCGCACCCTGCCCGTCAACAGCAACGTTCAGTCGCCGCTCTGCCGCCTCTCGAGAGCCCCAGCAGTTGCTGCAGCACGCACGTTCCCTCCAGGAAGTTGCAGAGCGTGTCCGGGCGCTTGGACACCTGCGTGTAGATGTCTCGGATCACAGCCTGCTGCTCGGCATCCGGCTGCCAATTCGACGGCGTCAGTTCCTGCGGCCGCTCTCACTGCCAGGACAGCGCCAGGATAGCACCAGGAGACGCACCACGTGCTCGTAGAACTTGACGATGCGCGGCTTGCCGTGGTTGTTGACGATGAGGATGCCCTTGATCATGGCGGCGCGATCTCGCTCGGGTCGCGCTGGTTCTGCCTGTCCCCCAAGTCAAAAGGATTCGCCGCCGCTTCATTGGTCGAAATGTTTCGATGGATTTACAGCGAATCAAGCGGCCCGAAAAGGGCGGAAACGCAGCCTTTCCGCCAATAGCGCCGCCAGGAAATCTCTGAAGATACTCCAATCCTTCTTCCTGGTCGTTTCGCGTTGGCAGCACCGCGTCCAACTCTCGGTTGGCTGCATGGCGACGGACAGCGAGCCGGACGCCTGGGTGCGGCGCCGCAGCGCCTCAGGCCCGCGCTTCCCGCCCGCTGGTGCGGCGGCGTTGGAGTTGGCGTCGGCGGCGTCTCCGCTGCGGCGCTTCGGGGCCGCGCGGCGGCCGGTGCCGGCCGTGGAGGAGACGCAGCGGCTAGACGAGGACGAGCCCGAGGCCGAGGACGAGCACGGCGGAGAGGGCGACGACGAGGGCGGCGAGGAGCCGGAGGACGATGCCATGACGCAGGACATACTGGCCGACACGCCCGAGAGCCCCGAGAGCCCCGAGACGCCCGCGACGCCCCCCGTGCCCGAGCACGCAGACGCTGCTGGGGCCTCGCCGCCACCACCGCTCGAGGTGGCGCTGCTGATGTCTCCGCCACGGACTGCTATTCCACTGCCGCGAGTGGCTCCACAGATGGCGCAGGCCCAGCGCCAGGCGATGGCAGTGACAGAACAGGCAGCGGTTGCTGCAATGCCAATACCAGTGCCAGCTCCAGCAGCTGTGGCTGCCAATATGTCTCCCGCGGAAGCGTCGGCTGTCTCGGGCGAGGATGACGACTACCGGTCGGAGACCTCGTCGGAGGTGAGTTCGTCGCGCGGCTCGCGGCCAAAAAAGAACATCACAGCCTCGTGCGCAGATCACCGCGACCTATCCGCTAGGCTGCGTCGAGCTGTGAACCCCAACGCCGAAACCATCGGCTTTGATGACTCGCTGATTGGGGCAGATGTTGTGCTCTGCGTACGACGCCGGAAAAAGAATCTATTGCGGCGAAAGCGTATACCACGCCACTCGGATAGCGACGAAGACGACGACGAAGCTATGACACAAGATTGTGTGGAGGATGACAAACCAGAGATCCAGCGGTTTCATGCACACAGATTCATGCTTGCAGCAAGCTCGGCGCCGTTCAAGGCAATGCTTACAGGCAGAATGAGAGAGTCCATCGAACGTGAGGTGGAGATACAAGGCATCGACGCACCAATTGTCGAGAAGATGCTGCTATTTATCTATACAGGAGGTGGGTGTCATGCTACTTTTCGTGTGCCTGACTGCAAGAGCATTATTGACGAACAAATACGTGGGGGAGCAGAGGTCGTATTAGATTTGGATAATGTCGTGGGATTGGTTATCGCGTCGGAGATGTATGAGCTCGACGCACTCCGAGAGATGTGTAAGGGTTTCGTTCTGAACCATGCGCACGAGGTGTTCCGCGACCCTCAGATCGTTCAGGTCCCAGAAAAGATCCTGCTTGAGGTAAGATACTGGTACAGCGCTCGCCAATATTTTCCTTTAGCTTACGGAAGGATATGCTGCGTAGCTCATTCAGCAAGACGAGCTGCAGATTCGTGAGCTCACGCTAATGGAAGCTCTCGTCATGTGGGGCGAAGCGCGCACACCTAATAACGATAAGTCCGAGTTGAGCAAGTTGCTCCGCGACATGATGGAGTTTGTGCGCTTCCCGACAATGAGCGTCAGCGACCTATACGGCAAAGTTCGACCACTCGTACGTGACGGTGTCATCGACGAGGCGCTGCTAACTGAAGCTCTCTTCCACCACCTCAAGTGGGGTTCTCAGTCTGGACAAGCATCGGTTAGAACAAAGCCTCGCCAGCTAACTGCATCATTGCGGAAGAGGAAGCGTGTTTCGTTTATCCAGCACGTCTCCTTCGTTCCAACAACTTGAGAAAAAAAACAAGAGTAACACGGAGTATTGATATTCCATTCGTGGACTCGCAATCCGCAAAACAATATTCACAATATCATAATAGTATCTCACACTCGTCGACAGCGCTAAATCCAACTCGGAACGGACCATCAACAATCAATCGTATTCACTCACGCTCATACTGGCTTCGGTCGAGAACTCGCCCTGGAGGTGTTCCAGCAACGATGATGTTATCTTGAAAGACCGAGCCCTTGCAAAAAAGCGCTCAATCTCGCTCTCGTTCTAATTCGCCATACGGACATCCGCAATGTAAGTTCTAGCAAAGGCAAAGCGGTCCTCTATCGGGCAAACGCCGTACCTTGTGTGTATGGAAGCAACGAACGCTCGACAAATATGCAAAAAGTTGGTCTGCTGACTGGCGTCGCAGTAGTGTAGGCTACAATGCATCAACAAAATAAGTGTTTCGAAGTAAGACGACTTCGAGCCAACGAAAGTAGAAATCGCACCTCGAGTGTGGCAAAAATGGCCAAACAGACCTGATAAAATGCTTTCCACCCCACATCAAAGAACATGTCGAGGAAAACAAGTACCATGCGGTGTGGCAATATCTTGCAATCGGTAAACAGCGTCAAAATCCAGCTGGAGACGCCACACAATTGCTTAGACATCAGCACTTGCAACATTGTGCACAAAAAATCTTCGGATCCCTACGAACCTTGATGCATAGATTGCTGGATGAACATCTCTATCTGACAGATGGGCGTGCAGCCGAGGAAGTTGGAGACGAAGCATTTCGTCGAGCTACTTGGGCACAGCCACCACGTCAAAAATATCCCAGCGTACTCCATCAATGGCCCAAACTAGTCGAACCTGGAAAAAGCGCAGATTAATATCCTTCATATCGGGCCCGAAGACGTGGTCCATCTTGTACTTTTCTGTCAACCCGAGGAACAGTCGAAAGGCAACTTCGTTGCTTAGTTTCGACTCTTGCACAAGAGTCGCAGCCAGGTGGGTCATCCCTTGGCAGTACCCGATTTGAGGTTTTAGGTAGAGGAAGACACTTAGCAGCTGATGAGTTGCTGCCTTCCACGCGATGAACTCGCTCTGCGAAAACACTGGCTTCGCTCGTAACCCCGCTCTCTTGGGGCTCGTCATGGTACTTTGCAGCTTTTGAAAAGTGCGCTCGATATCCTGCGCCGCACAGTGTCATCAAGTGTCAGCATTCACGTGAATCAACCTGACTCGATGCGGAGCCTACCATGTCGATCATTCTCTGCTGGTGTGAGTGGCCCGCCCCCACTGTCACTTTGTAGGAGTAGTGGAGCCTGGCGAGGTAGTGAAAATCCTCGGCGTTCATTTCGGTGGGGGTGACGTGGAACTGCCGCTTCCGCATCAGGAAGAGCCACTTCTCGCCACGGCAGGCAAACGGCAGCACTTTAATCCGCCACAGGAACTAAATATCAAGTCCTGTTGAGTCCATTGGGCGCCACTACTCTTGATAGCAAGTGCCTTGACGAACCTGCCGAAAGGAGAAGCTTGGCTGGTCTCCCTTGACTTGCGGCTGCCAGAACTCGTTCGTTAGCCTCAAGGCCGAAGCTTCGCCTTGCAATTGACGCTTACAGTACCTGGCAGCCCTTGCACACGACGCGAGCGTCGCTCCCTCTCCAGCAGCAGAACTGGCACGCGCGCGCCTGGCAGAACTACCCACCAGCAGTATGGCGCACCGATATTTACGATTCCGTCAGTATTTTTGGCGGATCTTGCGTCGTCTACAGGCGCAGCACTCACGCTGCAGGAGCTCGCGCACCGCAGCCGGTGAAACGCGGCGCCGCAACTCTGGCAGAAGCTGGCGGCGGCATCGGCGTCCGCGGCCGCCAGCATTTCTCGCGCTTGAAGGGAGCACGGCTTTCTTCCTGGCAAAAGCACGAGTGGGACGGCTCGGCGCGAGAGAAAAAACGGCGTGTATCTTGGCGTTTGTATGCCCGAGAAAGAGATGGGTACATTCAGTTGAAGCGTGCCGAAATTCGAGGTACACGCCCCAATCATATCTCCCGACTGCGATTACTTGGTCTAGTTGGCATGCTCGCTATCTACTGCGCCATGCATCGTTGCTCGGCAGAACACTCGGTCAGGCCTTCTCGTCCTCCTCGTCCTCCTCGTCGTCGACTTCCTCGCCATCCACGTAGTCCTCGTCGTTCTCGTCGTCGTCGTCGTCATCAGCGTCGCCCGCGCCCTCAGACACGAGGCCTTTGTTCCACAGCTGACGACCTGTGTTCCCAAACCGCAGAGTTAGCAATCTGCTCGACAGAACTTTCTGCGACGCCACTAGCCGTAGCAGCACCTGTGAGCTTTGCCGTGGACTCGTCCTTGACGGTCGCCTTCTCCGTGCCGCGCATCTCCTCTTCGAACTTGGCCTTCCACGCAGCAAAGCTGTCGATAGTCACAGGAGTGCCTGCAGTAACAAAGCAACAAAATCAGACCACCGACCTCTTTCTCAACTCAACCGGCCTTGAAAGATGCTGGGTCTCGCATGTATACCGTGGAACGTGCGCTTCTGCTCGGAATCGGCTTGCACCTGGATATACCAACAGCCTCGCAACGTGAGTAACTTGATCCTTGCACTGATTGGAAAAGGATGGCGCCCATGACCTGCTGCAGCGCTGACGCTTCCTGCTGCTGCTCCTTCTTCTTCTTCATCTCGATACGCCGGAGCATCTCGTGGTGTTCAGATCCGTCCTGCCCAAGCCACAAGCAGCGCGACACGCACAATATCGGTCATCACCCCGCCACCGCCAGCCACTGTAATCACCCGCAGTAGACGCACATTGCCCTCGCGGTTGTTCTCGACCAGGTACTCGCGCAGCGCCTCGCACAGCGTGTACATCATCGCCATGCCGAGATTCTCCTGGATCTGCTCGTCCAGCAGCTGCCGCATCTCCTTACGCTGCGTGTCGCTCAGCCCCTTGTTCAGGACGATCTCCAGCTGCTCTCAACGGCGGTCGGTGTCAGTTGTGCGTCACCTAAGCGGCCCAAAGACCAATGGCTCACCTCCGGCTCCGCGTCCGGGTACGAGTCCGGCATCACGACCTTGAGCGTCATAGCCACTGCGGCGCCGGTCCATCAGCCCAGCTGCTATCAGCGTCACGTACTAAAGCGCGTAAAGCCCACCGTGGTTGTTCTGTCCGTCCTGGTTGGGCACGATGTGCAGCTGGTAGGCCAGTGGGTTGTCCGCGAGCTCTGCGTGCGCGCGTGAGTCGTAGTTCCGCTCGGACAGCGCCGCCCCGCCACGTACTGGTGAACTCGTCCATGTAGATGGACTCGAGCGCCTCCACCTCCATTGCCTGCTCCTCCTTGTAGTCTGCGCGTAGCCGCAGCGTCAGCCCCCGCGGCCTGCAGCGGCCGACCCATTCCTGCTCGTACCAGTCATCCCGATTCGAAATGCGGCGCTTTCGGCGCTGCGATTGGCTGAATTAGATACTTATAGCCTTTTGATTGGCCAAAACACACCCAAGGCAGCTCTCGAACGTATCAAAGTGAAGGCGGCGGCCATGGTGGCGCTGGATGACGACTACAAGCGCGCCAAGGAGGCCTTCTTCGCCGACCTGCACGGCACGAGCGCGCGCGAGGTCTTCGCGCTCTTCGCGATCATGCCGGTAGCGATCTATGGCTTTGATTTCGCGGGGTTCTGCGACTAACGAGGCGGGAACAGGGCACGCTGTGGCTGTACTCGGAACTCATGCTGCTGCTCGAGGTCGTCGGGCTGCGCCCCGTTGGATCTGGCAACTTCGTGCGTGCAACCTGTGGCTGTATGCGGATGTACGGCCTGTTGGTCTCACTGTCTGCGGCTGCTTTCGACAGAGCACGCCGATGACCCTGGTCGTGGAGTTTGCGATCACGATCCTGCCCATGATGATCAGCTTCACGTTCGCCGAGCTCGCGCTGCCGTTGCTCGTGAGCGTGTACTTCCTCGCTGCGACGTTCAGCTTTCTCTCCTGGCAACACGCGAAGGAGTTCATCCACAAGCACTGCCGCAAGGAAAAGATGAATCAGCTGCTGAGCAAGGAGCTGCCGTTCTTGACCAACTTTCGCGCACAAGTCATGCTATCGACGTGAGCGACTACAATCGTTCCTTCCGACAAGTATGGACTGCTATTCCTCACGAAGAATTGCTTATCTGTCTCTGTCGCATAGCTGCTTTGCGATTCTTGCGGTCGACTTTACCGTGTTTCCTCGCCGCTTCGCCAAGACCGAGACTTTCGGATTCAGCGTGGTGCGTCCCTTCACCTTTGTAGCTTCATGCTAGCCTGGGTGGGATCAATGACTCAAGGGAAGTGGCAATGGACCTACAGATGGATATCGGGGTCGGGGCGTTCATTGTGTCGGCGGGAATTGCAAGCTCTTACGCCCGAAAGGCGCGTCCTGACATTCCTGGAAGCAGGTTGGTACCTTGGCTGCATCCTGGTTCGAAAGAGTTTTGATTATGATTTTGCGGTTGCCTAGATCTAGAGTTGATGGCCGGCCAAAGTCATTTGTAGCTGCTCTATATGCCTTCTTTCGCCCCATCGTGCCGGTTTTGGTGTTGGGCACTGCTCGCTTTTTGACTGTCAAAGGAGTCAACTACCAGGTTTGTTTGTTGATCATGTGCACGGTTCATTCCCTTTTATCATCTAACTCTGCTATCATAGGAGCACGTGTCGGAGTATGGAGTTCATTGGAACTTTTTCTTCACACTAGCGGGCGTATATCTAGTGTACTCGTCGCTTCAATTGATTGGAAGCTGGGCAGTGAGCCCATTTTCCGCGATTGTCATTTTGCTTGGTATGCGATTTCGTTTGCCTGTAGTTCATGGATATATTTTTTCTGACTTAGTTTGTCGAATTGAATGAAGGCTATCAGCTCTACCTCACTCACTACGACGGCGAAGAGTTCATCCTGAACGCACCACGCGACACACTCTTCAGTCAGAATCGAGAAGGATTTCTGAGTCTTGCCGGTACGTTCCAGACGATGAAGCCTTTACTGTGCACCTTGGCAGCTCACCTCAATTCTCATGACAGGCTACACAGCACTATATTTGCTGGCGGTGTACATTGGGCAGACGATTTTCAGCCACATGGACAGCAACGGCGCCAAGGCGCTTCGGAACTTGCGGTGGCTCGTCGTGACGCTTTTTGCCGCCACCGCTTTCCTTGTTCTCGCGACCTACATGACTGTCCGTCTCGTGTCTCGCCCCTCGCGGCGCATGGTAAGTGATTTCTCGCTCTGGAGAATGCTGGTTTCGCTCGCAGATAACTAACGATTGTCATTCCGAGCCAACAGGTCAACTTGTCTTATGTGCTGTGGGTTTTGGCTGAGACCGTGTTTCTGCTCGGCGCATATGCAGCTATCAACGTCTTTTGGTGCGGCAGTATTGTTTTGTTCAGAACTGCTGACCTCAATCATGCGTTGACTCCCCTTGCTGCTGTGCTCGCAGCATGCTGCCTCGGGTTCCCGTTCTGTTTCAAGGCGTAAACCACAACCAACTCTTTGTGTTTCTGCTGGTACGTTGCTTTGCAAAACTTCCCGCGTCGAATGAACTGACCATCGGGACGGTGATAGGCAAATCTGGCGACGGGGGCTGTGAACCTGAGCATTCGAACAATCGAGTCGAGCACGATCGCCGCCTCTGGCGTGCTGATGGCGTACATGCTCGCCGTGTGCACGCTCGCCACCTTCTTGGAGCGCGCGAACCTCCGCATCAAGTTGTAGGAAGTTGGCATCAATGGCCTTGCGTTGTGGGCCAGTGGTTGCTCTGCCCTGCCAATCTTTCGCGTGGATGGCGAATGTCGTTACGGAGCTCCTTTGCCTCGCCTTCAGTATGTCCATTGCCCGCGGTTGCATAGAGCAGGAGCTCGCGGCGGCGGTGTGATGCGCTTATCGCTGATGGATGACGTACCTACCCATGCCAGCCTGCGCTCCTAACCATAGGATCGCTCGTAACAAAAGAACGCAAAAGATCTTCGCCTCCCAGACGTGATCCCCAATGTACCTCTCCTAACCCGTGTCAACAATATGATATGTTGTACAAACTCCTAGTTTTCATCACTCTTCAATTAGATACCCTGCAGAAAAAGATGCTTCAGCCATCGCGGGCGTTCCGACGGGCGGCCGGATCGGTGACTTCACGCGCCAGCCAGTCCGCATTCGCCCGCGCCGAGCTCGAGTCTCCCTCCAGCCGCCGAAGCAGCAGCAGCTCCAAGCCATGGCGCCCATCGAGAGCTCCGCCACCGGTGCGTCTGCCTCTGTCGCTGTATCGCTATCCCTTGAGCTGACCGCCGCCCCCAGCAGAGGGCCTCCGCGAGCGCAAGCCCGCCGCCGAAGCCTCCGGCGCCAAAACGGACGCCAGCCAGCCGGGGTTCACGTGGCAGCAGGTGGCCGCGCACAACTCGGCGGCCAGCGCGTGGGTCATCATCCGCGGCGTGGTGTACGACGTGACCGAGTGGGCCGACCGGCACCCGGGCGGCCGCGAGCTCATCCTGCTGCACGCGGGCCGCGAGTGCTCGGACACGTTCGACTCGTACCACCCGTTCTCGAGCCGCGCCGACAAGATCCTGGCCAAGTACGCGGTCGGGCGCCTGCAGGGCGGCTCCGAGTTCCCCGTCTACAAGCCCGACTCGGGCTTCTACCGCGAGTGCTGCGAGCAGGTGCACGAGTACTTCGTCAACAACAAGCTCGACCCCAAGGCCGTCTCGGCGGGCCTCTGGCGCATGGCGCTCGTCTTCGCCGTCGCCGCCGTCGCCTACTTCGGCATGCACGGCTTCCTCCCGGGCGGCGCCCTCGCACAGTACGCGGCCGCCGTCGTCTTCGGCGCCTGCCAGGCGCTGCCGCTGCTGCACGTCATGCACGACTCGTCGCACGCCGCGTGCTCCAGCAGCCCCACGCTCTGGTCCCTCATCGGCCGCGGCGCCATGGACTGGTTCGCCGGCGCCAGCATGACCTCGTGGCTCAACCAACACGTCGTCGGCCACCACATTTACACGAACGTGGCCGGCGCGGACCCAGACCTCCCGGTCAACTTCGACAGCGACGTGCGCCGCATCGTCACGCGCCAGGTGCTGCTACCCATCTACAAGTTCCAGCATCTGTACCTGCCGCCGCTCTACGGCGTGCTCGGCCTCAAGTTCCGCGTCCAGGACATCTTCGAGACATTCATCGCGCGCACCAACGGCCCGCTGCGCGTCAACCCGCACTCGGTCGGCGAGTGGATTGAGCTCGTCGCTTCCAAGAGCTTCTGGGCCTTCTTCCGCATCTGGATCCCGCTCGCCTACATGCAGATCGCGCCCGGGCGCTTCTGGGGCGTCTTCCTCCTTGCCGAGTTCGTCACGGGATGGTACCTGGCCTTCAACTTCCAGGTCAGCCACGTCTCGACCGAGTGCGACTACCCGGGTGGTGACGAGCCCACCGCGGAGATTGCCGACGAGTGGGCCGTCTCGCAGGTCAAGTCGTCGGTCGATTACGCGCACGGATCGTGGTTCACGACCTTCATGGCCGGCGCGCTCAACTACCAGGTGACGCACCACCTCTTCCCTGGCATCTCACAGTACCACTACCCTGCTATCGCCCCGATTATTATCGAGGTTTGCAAGAAGTACAACATCGAGTACCGCGTGCTGCCGACTTTCTCGGTCGCTCTTGCTAAGCACTTCGAGCACCTCAAGATCATGGGCCAACTCGGCAAGCCGGTGTCAGTGCACATGGGCTAATGTGTTGGTCGCGAGTCCGTGATTTCGAGTCGGTCCACCCGGTGAACACTCGCATTTCGTTTGCAAGGTATCGCCACGAGGCGTTGATCTTGGTACGACTCAGGCTTGTGCTCCTCAGCGCGCAGCCCCAGCTCGTAAGACATCAATACCACGTCGCTTCTTACCTTCTGTTGTTTTCCAATTTTGCAGCGATGTCAAGTCGGTCGGGCTGAACCGTCGGCTTAATTGCTGCCACGATGGCCAGCCAGACCTTTTCCATGCCCACTCGATAGCTTGCCAGGTTTTCATGGACGATGATGCAATTGAGCAAATTCCGCCAAACCAACCAGGCCAACTTGACTCGCATGCCTTACTCCCTCTCGGTTGGAGCGCCAGAGATCAGGTTTCTGGTGACGAAGAACCCGAAGTGGATTTGGAGGCGCTTCTTGACGAAGCAAACCAGCTCCTCGACGCAATTGGTGCTCCCCCTGACAAATCTGAACCTGGCGTTCATGAAGAACGACCTAATACACAGCGTGAACGCATGCTGCGTCTAGCTGGCACATCACGGCAGCAGAAGCAGCTTGAACAAGAGCAACGCACTGAGCTGGAGGAGGACGCTGAGTGGATACCCAAGCAACTGCCGGAGCTACTGGCCTCGTCCACAAACGTAACACTAGAGCGCATCCACACCAAGAAATGGCGCGAGATCCACCAACTGGTTGGCTTTCTTGTTGTGTCTACGAATGCTTCTTGTAGCTGACTTATTGTGGTCGTTGTGCGCGATCAGCACTTGCTCCTCGCATCGTCTTGCTTTCACTCTGTCCACTTGTCTGGGAACGATCGTGCTCTCTTTGAGACCTTCTCGCGCGCGTTCCCGCATAATATGGTGACAAAAGCTCGTTTTTCCAGCGTGTTGCGCCTCGCATTGGGTATTCGGCATGATGTTGACGACGTTCGACACAAGCAATGTGTGGAGGGGAGCCATGATGAGCAAACGCGGGCAGATCATGTCGCACTGGCGCACCATCTCGACAAACTCAAGTACTGCTGTGAGCGTGGGGCAGATAATGTTCCAATGCTCCACTGGCGCGCACTATTAATCGGACTGCAGTACGTGTCGCTGAACTGCTTTTAAAGTAAATCGTAGCTTACAACAATCGTAGCATGTTCCAGGAACCTCTGCTCCCAATGCGCGAGCAACTACTGTGGGCTTTTAGTGTGTTCGTTTCGACAAGTGGTTACCTAGAGCTGAAGCCGGTCAAGCCAGCAGGAAAAACTGATCCAAACGTCGGAAGAGCTGGTAGCAGCATTTCAATCGGAGATGTGTCTGTGATTTTCACACATGCGTTACGCAACCCAAGTGCTGCTGCGTTCGTATTAGACCGAGTAAGTGGTGCAATTTGCCTCGAATATTGTTCTACCAAAGAAAACAAACATTTAACGAGGTTTTCCATACCAGGTCCGCGCCGCACTATCGGTTGTGCCGACCTCGAATCCTCCTCTGAAAGCTGCTGGATTTTCACGTGAGGTTCAAAAGCTCTTACAAGGAACGTCGTCTCGATTCACGCGAGCTCAGTTTCGCTGCATACTGCAATTACCTCCCATACGCAGCCTGCTCCGACATGGTGTTACTGCTCAAATCTCTTCTATTGACACTGTATCGAAATCAACCATAAACCGCACAGTTACCATTACCACGCCGCATACAAGTGCATTTGACGAACTTTGTAGCTCAGTGTACCGCTCATACGTGTTCAAGGCTCGCCGTCGGGAACACAATATACGGGCCATACAAAGACTACGATACTTCCTCGCGACCCGAATGCTGCGTTCTTGCTTTGTAGCATGGGCTAAACTCGCCTATCGACAAGCAAGAGCTCGCGCCCGACTTATCCGCGCCAGCTCAGCTATCGCTCATAAGCAAAAGCACCGAGCTTTTGATATACTAAAGAAGTTCTGTATGGCAACTATAGCTGCCGTGGAAATCCAACGTATCTTTCGAGGGTATCACGGACGAGTGCTTTGGTTGGCGCAGTGGACGCGTGTACAGGCAGTCCTCAAGGTGCAGGGTGCATTTCGAATGCGATCGCATTTGAATCGCTTCATGCGTGAGCTACGACGTCGAAACCGAATGGCAGTACGCATTCAGCGCGTATTTCGCGGTCGCCAGGGGAGAATCCTCGCACGTAAGGCGTTATTGGAATTATATTACCGCGAAATGCTAGCGATACGCCGCGAACGCCAGGGGTTTTACGAACTCGTCCGCAACGAGCTCGCAAGACGTATTCAACATGCTATGCGTCGCCATTTAAGTGACAAAATTGCGCAAAGGAAGCGAGAAGAAGCATTCGCTCGGCGTAAAATCGAGAACGAGATGGAAGAGACTCTCGCTCAAGCACAGCGAGATCTCAGGCGTCATCGGTATAATATTGCTGCCGAGTACGAGCGCCTGAGAATGGAGCACGACCAGCGTCAGCAGCGAAAAAAAATCGACGATTTGGAGAAGCAAAAGATTGTGCATCGACGACGGCAACGTGAGTGGGATGCATTACGTGCAGATCGTGTAGCTCGACAGGAGGCTCTAAAGAAATCGGCCGAAGATGCATATAATCAGCTTAAGCGCGAGTGGGACGCACGCATTGAGGAACGTGGTCGTGGACGTGCGTCGCTCGTGACGCAACTACTCTCACTCGATGAGAAAGATGCGTCCAACGTGGCGCCCGAGTACCGCACAAATCGCCTACAACTCAAAAAGTTTGTCAAAGAGCGCACACAAGAGCTCACAGTCAAATACAAAGCTGCAAACGCTATTGTCCCAAAACGTGAAATCGATGAGCGCGCACAAGCAGACATTGTTGATCAAGAGGCGGAGAGCGCTAGAGAAGAGGTACGCAGAGTTAGTCTTGGGCACCTTTGTACCCTACTACTAGTAATCACTAACGCTCTGACAAAAAAAAATGTACGCCTATCGAAGGCAAAAAGCGAGTGGCTGCACGCCGAGGCAGATTTCTTGCGCCAGCTTGACGAGCAAGAAGAACAGCGCGAGGTGTGAATTGGATGACGAAGACTTACCAGTTTGGTTTTGGCTGGGATACTGATATCGTGCTGATTGGCTCCAATACAGCTCCAAGCGAGCACACAACAGCGAGAGGCACGGCAGCGAAGCGCCATTCGTGTACAAAGTGCTTTCCGCATGTTTGCTGCTCGAAAACTGCTGCGAGAGCAGGTGCGGGCGCGTATCGTGAAGGAGTTCGACCTGAAAACCCGGCAACCAACGTATCGCAACACTTTCACTGGTGAAGTTAGCGTACGCAAGCCTCTGACTCTGGGCAGTGAGGAGCTGCAATATTCAGACCAGTGGTGCATCCTACAAGATCCAGTCACTGGTGACAGTTACTTTTACAACCCGTGCACCATGCGTCAGAGCTGGGAGGTTCCTGTGGAGTGTCGAACATGTGCGACGTGCTTGGCGAACTCAGCACCCCCAACGCTTGCAGCATTTTGGGATGGAATGGCTGAGATATTTGTCTGCCAGAACTGCGCGCAGCAGCGAACCATGAATGGACAGTTGGTGGCTTACGACGGGTCGCGTCGAGATGGCGGTACGAATAGGAGCTGAGGCTACTATGCATCACACAGAACATTCGCTCATCCAAGTTTTGAGAATACATTTTCTGAATCGCCATTATGTGGCAGAGATCTTGATGCTCAAATGTGCCCCTCCATTGCTCCTATTGGGTAGTCAATAAGTCAATGGTGACCTGCCAAAGATGCCAGCCACACTACTCCGCTCAAAACGCACCGCGATCGGGAGGACTTGAAGCTGTGTTCACATCACTGCAGCCAACAATAAAAATGTAGGATTAACTTCCATACGTCCATGAGCTGGCGGTTCGTCAACGCACCGTTTCGTTCGCTGTGGCATCAGAGTTTGCCGCTTTGACTTCAGCGTGTCGATAGTCGGTCGATCCCATTGCGTGAGCTTTAATGCCGGGTTGCAGTAGTACACTTTTCCCTTGGAGCGGGACAGTCGAGCCTCCCACCCCGGGGGAAGAGGCTCATCTGGCATGGCTTCAATGTTGAACGACTGCTGAGAAGGAGCTGGGCCGAGGACTTCAGAGCCTGATCGTGAGGTAGAGCCCGAATCATCGCCATAGTACTTCCCCTTGACTGCCGTCAATCGCTCTTTTAGGCTGGTCATCGCTCCAGCGCCAGCAACACCCACTTCTTGAAGCAACGACAAACGACCGCCGGACTCAGAGTCAGCGCCTGAGTGGCGATCCTCCTCCTCTTCCTCTGTCGAGCTCCAGATACCTCGAGTCATGCGTTGCGCCGATGCGCGAAGGAATTGCGCGGTATCAGCTGACTTTTGTGCCAACGACGCACTCATAACCACAGATGCTCGGTTGCCGGATGCCCGTACATCCGAGTGGCCCATGTTGATATCTTTTTTCGATCCAATAGTGCGGAACAATGAGCGCTTGTTGTCGCGACCAAGTGGTGCCTGGCGCATCAATCCCGGCGCATTTGTACCCATGTGCTCGCGCAATCGAACACACTCGCGCTCGACTGCTGCTAGCTTCTTTTCCTTGTCACGGAGCTGAATTATCACGAGCGCAATTGATTAGTTAAACAAAGCATTCGTTTTTCAAAGAGAAACCGTACATACCATATCCTCCAGCTGCCGGATCTTGACATGATGGTTGGCGGCCAAGACCTCTTTTTCGCTCTTCAAACGGTCCATATCCTTCTTCATGCTCACCATCATCACTCGTTGCTCCTCGTTCTCTCTCCGGAGCCGGCTAGTTTCATCATTCAATTGGCTGATGATGCCATCGGCGTCTGCCATCCATAAGTGGGCAGACGACTTGCCACGCGAACGTGTTCCGTTGCTTTCGACGTAGAGTAGACTGTCTCGAGCAGTGTCCGATTCTCGCTCCTTCTTCATTTCGGCATTGCGGCGCTGCTCCTCATGCAGACGTTCTTGCAGCTTGTGAAGTTGGAATGCCATATCATCTTGCTGTTTCTTGTCAGTCAGTGCCTTCAAATATTTAGGGCGCTGGAGCTTCATTCGGATAAACGCCTGGATCTTCACCGCACTCTTACGCTTTGTAATGAAGTCCTTCCTGCGCAATCGGGAAATCTGTTAGAACCAACAACAACAAATGTTCCAAAAATCATAGAACAGCAAGGACCCACCGCTTGAGATAGCCTCGCGTGTACTTCTGCACAATGATCGCCTTCTGGTTGCGCTTCACTTCCAGTGCAGTGCGTCGGCCGATATACCCGCGCCAATGGGCCTGAAGGGTGATGACCGCTTTTTTA
The DNA here is from genome assembly GCA_023334415.1 of Phytopythium chamaehyphon. Lineage (NCBI taxonomy): Eukaryota > Oomycota > Peronosporomycetes > Pythiales > Pythiaceae > Phytopythium > Phytopythium chamaehyphon. Next base: position 7,422 of record JAASGX010000039.1, on the reverse strand, counting down.
AATGCGATGTATCGGCGCATCATAATGACGCAGCGAGCGACAGACTGGGGAAATCGATATCCAGGATCGAGAAACACGTCAGACAATCGCAAGCACCAAAACCGTAAATGCATCCTGCCATACCTGCAGTTTAATAATTGCCTCGAGTTTGTAAAGATATTGCAGTCGAGTGTGAAACCCACGCATGATATGTTGGAGACGACGCGCTTGGGAATCGAGGTGGATTCGCTTCTTGTCCTCCATTTCTTCCAAGACCCCAAACCGAAAGTAGACGCGTGTGAGGCCAGTCTGGTACTGATCCGGAGACGTAAATTCCAGCTTTTGCATTATCGCTTCGCATCGAGCCTTGAGTGGGACATCCTTTTGCTTTCGCTTTGAGTCGAATGCCCAGAACTTGTCCAGCAGTTCTTCATGCTGCAAGCGGTTCGGGTACGCAACGCGCGAAATGCGGATGGCTTCAATGACACCAGCGCACCGTAGCTGTGCGACAACCATATCGTTGTCCATATCAATGGGGCTCTTGCTTCGGTTAGGCTTGATGCAGCGCACATAGTGCACCTTCGTCTGGCGAATGCTCGTCATCAGTTCGTTCAAATTATCCTTGAACTGAGTCCCAACGTTAGCAACCGCTAAAGCTCCACCACCGCCTCGACCGCCACGACCACCGCCATAACCCCCACCGCCCGACCGAGCTGTCGAAGGGGGTTCCGTCGACACAAACAGTGCTGCGACAAAACTCTTGGTGGACGACCGCATCAACTCGGACAAGTCTGGAAGAAGGGCGTCCTTGTGTTTTTCCAAGAATCCAATCGATTCGTATGTCACGGCGCCAGCGTAGTGCTTGATGGTGAACTGGGTTCGTGAGGTGCGTGGGAACTCGATCACATGCTTGTCTTCCTTGTGGATTGATGTCAGCTTCGATACGAGGGATTCATCACTGCCTTTCGGTCGCATCACTTCATCGTTGAGTAGCGAGATAATACCAAGTCGATCTTCAACCAAAGAAATCACGTCCTGGTTATCGGCGAAGTCAATATGACTCCATGCAATGCCTTCAGCCTCGTATTCGATTTGCACCGTCTTGAAGACGTCTTGCGTGAACTTCTGCTGTAGTTTTTCATTTGCATAGTTAATGCAGAACTGCTCGAAGGAGTTGTGCTTGAAGTGCTCGAAGCCGAAGATATCCAGAATACCGATGTGGTGCTTCATCTTCTTGTCGTTTTCGAGCGAGCCGTTGATTTGTGTCACCAGCCAATCGAAGATCTTTGAGTACGTTGCCTTGGCCAACGCATCACGGCACTGTTCAGCTTGATCCTTCCGCATAAATGCCGTGAGCTTTTCGCCACCGACCATGATGGCACGCGAGCAAAGTGCCTTGGTAAGTTGCTCAACAGTAACACCAAACAATGTCGATACAGTTTGCGCTTCTTGGCTTCCTTCCTCGATTGTTGACTCTTCGTCGTTGTTCGGCTTCGATTGGATCGCCACTTCTCCCAAATGCAAAATACCTGCAAGGGCTTCGAAAAGCATTTGTTGGACTTCTCCGTCAATGCCAATAAGACCCAGCGCCGTTCTCGTCTTTTCGAAGTGCGCTGCATCCGACTTGCCTTCAATTTTCGCCGCCGTATTATCACCGGTGTACGCGTACGTTTTCCCCGAGTCAAAAAGCAACTCGGAGCTGATCGGTGACTCGACCAATTGGTAGAAAATGTGATAGTTGCGCTCGGGAGCCTCGTGGTTGATGACACGCGTCTTCTCGAGCAGGTACGTGCGGCAGCGAGCGCCAACGAGCGTGCCGTGCGCATCAAACTGAAGCTGAGTGAACTTGCCAAAGCGACTACTGTTGTCATTGCGCACGGTCTTGGCGTTTCCGAACGACTCGAGCAGCGGGTTGACTTCGATGATCTTCTTGATGGTAGAGTCGTTCAAGCCGCCAGCGATGGACGCGAGGTGGTTCATAAGGATCTTGGTGGTCTCGGTTTTTCCGGCGCCGGACTCTCCACTGACGAGGATGGATTGGTTCACCTCGCGGAGCTTCATGTCGTTGTAGGAGGCGATCGATGTGGCGTAGGCGTGCGGCGGTAGCTCGTCTCGCGGCTTGGTCAGGTACTGCGCGTGCGTCTCCTCCGAGTAGAGCTCGGGCAGCCACTGGTAGGGGTTGACGGCGATGCAGATGTCGCCCGTGTACGTGTAGGGCAGCTTCTGCATGAAGCGCGCGCGCACGTTGTAGAGGATGGCTGCCTCGTGCAGGTAGTTGAGCTCGATCATGTCGTCAATGCCCGCGGGCCCGAGGTTCTCGTTCTGGTAGGGCAGCGCCTCGATCTGCAGGCTCTTCATCAGCGCCTTGACGCCCTTGTCGCCCAAGTCGACCGTGCGCTCCTCGGTCGCGGGCTGCGCGCCGCCCGCCGCCGGCAGCTCCACGCGCAGCGTCAGTACCTTCTCCTGCCCGCTCTGCGGCGGCTGCTCGCGCAGCACCTGCGCGGGCAGCCACACGTGCGCCTCGTCCGGCACGTAGACCTTGGTGCCCACGGCCGAGTCTCCCATGGCGGTCGTCAGCGGCGGCTTGAAGGCTTGAAGGCTCGAGGGCTCGAGGCGGACTGGGGGCCTTTCTCGACTGGATGGGTCACGCAAGATCTCATGTATGATGCGATTTGTTTCCACGGGGGAACCCACTCGTGGGTTCAGTCGAACCTCGCGCGCGGGAAGTAAACGGCCTGCGGGGCTGCCTTGGATCCGCGACGGCATGGAGGCCCTGGCGCGCGAGCTGCGGAAGGACGGTGCGTCCACAGCTGGCGAGCGCCGCCCTGTACAGTAATGAATACCACGTGCGTGTCCCGACTGACGCGAGCGCTGTCCCTAGCCGACCTCGGCGTCTTCCTGTCGCCCGACTGCAGTGTCAGCGCCATCGCCAGCGCGGTTGTCGCGAGAGACGCGGCCGCGGGGAGCGAGGGCGCGTTCCGGCGCGGCAGCGTCGCGTCGCTGGACGAGGCCGGCGGCGCGCCGAGCCACTCGGAGCTGTTCATCCAGCGCATCGACGAGGCCGTGGGCCGCATCGACCGCGTCATCGGCGAGCACGTGACGGAGCACCACACGGAGCTGCTGGACCAGGTCGGGTCCGTCGACGGGCTGCAGAACCAGGTGGCGGCCGTGCAAGCGTCCGTGCAGCACCTCAAGAGCGCCGTCGACTCTCTCGAGGCAGGCGTGCGCGAGCAGCACCGCAACCTCCAGGCCACCATCCAGAAGCACCGCAATGTCGAGCAGTGCGGAGAGATCGTGCGCCGGGTGCTGCGCTTCCACCAGCTCTCGGAGCGAGCACTGGTCTCCCCGCTTGCAGCAAGCGGGGCTCTTATCGCTACGACAGGAGGAGCGACCCGCAGTACTAACCTCACAGCTCCAAACCACGCCGAGATGGTCACGTTGGCGCTGGCAATCCGCGAGATCGAATCTCTAGTCGAAGATCCCAACTTCGAAGAGCTCAGCGTCGTCCGAGTTAAACTTCCAGCTATGCGGAAACTCAGCGCCGCTGTTAAGCGCGAGGTCCGGGCTAATCTGCGCACTGGGATTCTTAACATTAGTCAAGCCGAAGTCGGAGATGCACTGCAGATTCTATACTATCTCGGCAACCTGTCTACGGCGGTGCAAAGTGCGGTTAACGACGTGATCCAGGAGGTTGAGCGTGCTTGTGGGTCAGCAATCGCAGAGGATAAGCTATACCGCCGCAATTCACAGGCGCTTGCGAACAGCACTTCTAATGGAGCAAGCGGAGATGCCAACAACTCATCCCCAGCGGCATCTATCGTTCAGAAAGCCGACATCTGGAAGGCGATCCAAGATGTATTCGAAGCAATCCGTTCTCACGCAATGCAAGTGTGGAATTTGCAGCGTGTGCTGGCCAAGATGGTCGACCCAGTCACTAACACGCGATATCTGGATTTGGTGATCACTAAGGACGAGCCGAGTTTGTTTGCAACGTTTTGGGAAGTGACATGCGCTATCGTGCGTGAGTTGTTTGGCTCGATGCTGAATTATCGATCTGCTATCAAGACAGTGCTGATCTCCGAGTACCCAAGGATGCGCGAGCAGGCTCATCGTGTCTTGAACGATTTATACGCCGCGACGAGCCAAAATGTTGGTCTCGAAACTTCAAAAAACGGGGATAAGTGGAAACTTCCTAATGCGATTGCTTTATCGCCAACTGAGCGGAGCCAACTGTTGGACTCAATGGCTCCCCTCTACGAAGCGTTCACGGAGAAGCTCTATCGCCGTTTGTCAAATCCGATTCAGTTGATGTTCCCTCAAAGCTCCAACTTCCATGCGTCGCCCCCAGGCCGCAGTGACATGCAAACACTTGCACGAACCATGTTTTCTGAGCTCGACCAGGTAGGTAAAGACGTTATATTGATAGATGGTGCACTCCAGCAAATTCGAAAGGCTGCGACGTTATTCTGTACAAACGTCAAGAAGATCATGAACACGGGGAAGACAGCGTCTGCAACTACGCCTTCGTTTGGTCGCACTGCAGCTCAGGCTCACAACGTGAGCCTTATCACTGTTCTCAGTATTTTGGATGATGCAATTGAAGAAGTTGAGCGCCGAGTACTCGCCACGGCGGCAGAAAGCACAACAGCTGCCAACTCAGAATCGCGGTCAATTTCAATGGTCCGCGCTTCCAATGACGATAGGGTTTCCGAAAAGCAAGTGAAATCTATGTGTACTAAGCATCTCGCACCTTGCCATGATATGATCGGCGATATGGAGTACGCTCTGCTTGGATACTACTTGCAGTCTTTGGCGTCGATACTGGAAGACATTTTTGCAAAGATGCACGATGAGTCATTTGCAGACCGAGCTTCGTCTGCTGCTGGTAGCTCGGGTCAGCAGCAGCGCCGTAGCATGGGCGGGCTCAATGCTGGCGGCTCCAACGGGTCCAAGTACATGCAAGAATTTAACGCTGTATTCTCCGTAATCCTCGAGGAGCATTTACGCCGCCTGCCGCTCGCAAATTTTGTGACAGAGTGCGTCGGGGACTTTGTGTGCCGCCTTATCTCTGTGTTTATTCGTCATGTTTCGCTGCTGCGCCCACTTCAGGAGAATGGGAAGCTGCGCCTTGCCAACGACATGACACAACTGGAGCTTCGACTTGAGAACATCATGCCACTGAAGAATCTTGGAGCCCCGTACGATGAGCTTCGGGCATTTCGCCAGCTGATTTTCCTCGAGAACACAAACCTGCTCCGAGACACGGCAGTGGACAAGGTCCGCCCGAGTAATGTTTGGCATCACTTGATTGCCCGTGCTCCAGCCGAGATGCAGCTTCCACATCAGATGAAGCGCTGGACAGTGTCAAAATATGTCGACTGGCTAGATACGCAGCTGCCTGTTGACGTTCGCTCAACTTTCACTCCAACGCCGGGTCCATTTGCATGGAAGGAGCTTCCGCTTGGATACCCGTGCTTGAAGGATCGTCGTCTATCTCACTCGACCGAAAAAGAAACTTGGAAGGAGGTCGTAAAAGTTCTAGACGCGTACGCACAGCGGGTGAGCGCAGCTAGTGGTGTTGAAATGAGCCCGATATACGAGCTCGTGCAAGAATCAGGTCCAATTTTGCTGGCCGGCTACGAGGTCGCGTACCCCGCATAAATTCGAATAGAGACCGAGGGTTTTCGCCGTCTTTATTGAGGCGTTTCGTTTTGCCTCTTTTTCTTCGTCTTCCGCCTCCTGGCATTCTCTACATACGACGCCGGCCTTTCCCATTGTGACTCACCTGTCCGAACGTTGTAATAGAACGCTTGTTCCTCCACGGGATCTACAAACTATAAACACGTCAGCAGTAACTATGGGTGAGAACTTAAATGTTCATAGGATTGTTGAACCTGTTTCCAATATCGTCTGTTGTCGTCAGGAACTTCTGCTCCACGCCACGCTTTTGCATAGCGATCACGAGCACGGCGCTGTTCCGGAGTCGCTTTCGACATGGTAATGCACTCAGCAAGAGAGCTCTTGGAAAACATCTCCCGCGCAAACTGATATCCGTGGTGGAATGCTATCCGTTTGTAGATGCGCCAGCAATTCTCAATAGGGAGACTGCCCTCGAAAATAGCATTACTTGACTCCGTGAAATGCGATGCAAGATCGTCTATAGAAGCAGATCCCTTATCCTCGACTCGAAGCAAAAGGTGTACCGAAGCAAGCAAGTTGGTTGCTGTCACTTCCCAAGCTGTTGTGAGTGTGCTGCATTTCCGAGTCATTTTTATAAGGGATTCGAGCGCAACAGTGCTGGGATCAACTCTATGTGAATACAAGAGGAAGGTCAAAAATGTTCATCCGCAATACGTCGACGATAGTGAACTCACACATCAGGGAGAATTTTTCGAGGCGTAGATCGACGACTGCTACTGGAGTTCGATCTCTCCGACACTTTCTTTGAGATAATTGGAGCAATGAGGGGATTTTGTTGTTTAGCAAAGTTGGCTCTCTGTTTGATCCTGCTGGTAACGCGCTTGATGTGCGACCGTAGACGGTGTGCTTCTAATCCCTGTTTCTGCTGTCCATGTTGTACCACAGGCGCCGAAACAATGTCTGAAAATGACATAAACAACAACTGCTGATCTGGGTGAGTATTTTGAATCTCGGCTCGGCGGTGCTTGAGCGCGTGCCATGTTGCAGAACCAAGGGTTCGTGCACGCAGCACGCGGTGAATCCAGAGGCACGGAAAGACAAGAACTGAGTTGCTAGATATTGAGTCAATTCATACCAAAAAAAGCCAGAATTATAGTATCGTACCTGGGAACAGCACGACGACATCCAGAATCGTTTCGACTTGGTGGATAACTTTGAAATCAACGGTTATCACATCATTGTACAAGTACCCTAAAAGAGTCACCAGATTTTTCTCGAGCGGGCTTGGAGCACCGATGAAGAATTGAACACACTTCTCAATGTGATCAAGTGGAAATGAAGACTGCTGACGAACTTCGCGGGCTTCGGTCTTAGCTGACGTGGTATGCGTTGCAGCGTCAGCAGGTGGGCGTATTGCCTCAGCAATTGCCGCACACACTAGCTAAAGCAATCCGCCGGTTGATAAGTGCCTTTAGTCATTACCAAGCAAAACTGTGCAGATTTTATACCTGAGCTGGATCGGCGGTGCAGACTGAAAAGCATGCAGCAAAGAACTGCGAGATATCCCATCGCTTGGCGATGACAGGTCTGTGCGTGGCTACGGCTGATACCGGAAGCAAAAACGCGGCTAACGGCGACGCTCGCAGATTGCAATAACGCAGCAGCTCGAGCCGCGATATCGTGGAGCGGCGCGCGAAGTCGAGATGCAGGAAGCATCGGAAGAGTGCCTTGCGCTGGGCCAGCGTCATGTGGAGCGCCTCGCAGACATCGACCAGGTCAGCGATCTCGGGCTCGAGCAGTCGG
>JAASGX010000038.1:0-67517 GCA_023334415.1 Phytopythium chamaehyphon | reverse complement strand
CACATCAATCCTTTGGATAGTCGTGCATCTCATTCCGTGTTATCGCAATGGGATAGTGCTCAATGGACAGGCACGAAGGCTCTTGGCTTAACAGCACGAATGATCCTGCCTCCTTTGGCTCCGGATGCAATGCTCCAAACAGCAGCTTTTCCTTGCTGAGAGGATAGTCCAATGCTGTACAGTTCTTTGTCAGCATCACCACTCAACATCGCGATTGCCTGGACGGGAACGATGGGGATCGTGAAAGAGCCGAGAGGCGGGATCACCAACAGCCGAGCTTAGCTTGACAGTGGTAACATCGGCGAGCACAGAGCTAAGCGCGCTTGTACACTAAAGACTAAACTCGAGAGCTTGGCATACTGCTGTCGCCCGCCCAGCTCACTCTTGAATTCGCCGCCTCTTGCCTCGACTTCTCGACCCAGCCTCCAAACCGCAATGGTGTCTCTCGCCAGTACTCGCTGGGCTGTCCTCGCTGCTGTGCTCGCGGCCGCCTCCAGCAAAAGCGTCAATGCCAAGCCTATCGTCCACCCAGGAGTTCACCGCGCTCTTCGTGCTCAGACCACCGTCAACCTTGTCCTCACCATGGCTGACGGAGTCGAAGCTCCTCTTATCAACTCGCTCGACAGCAACACAACCTCCAAGGGAGACAAGATCGCTGAGCTCGTCGAGTCACTCCAGGTGCACGCCAACGAGACACAAAGCGAGGTGACTGCTGTGCTTGCCCAAGAGGCCGACGGACTCTACTCGGATGCCAAGAGCTTCTGGGTCAGCAACCAAGTGTACATCCAGGACGCGACGGTGTCACTGTTGACCAAGCTGGTGACGCTTTCGTCTGTCTACGAGATCCGCGAAGAGATAGTTCTGCCATTGCCGACGCTGGGATCGTTCACGGAGGTTAACGACAACACTACGGCAGCTTCAACTACTGCTACGTACACTGGTTGGGGTGTTACCAAGATCGGTGCCCCCAGCGTTTGGGCCGAAGGATATACTGGTCAAGGTGTTGTAGTCTCACACATTGATACGGGAGTCCGGTACACGCACGAAGTGCTCGCGTCGTCGTTCCGATCTTCATACGGATGGTACGACCCGGAGAGCGAGACGGCGACACCTTACGACTCGTACGGGCATGGAACGCACACGATGGGGACCATGGTCGGATCAGGAAGCATCGGAGTCGCGCCCGGAGCTACTTGGATTAGCTGCAAGGGATGCCGAAGCAACAGTTGCTACGAGTCCGACCTTCTCACCTGCGCGGAGTTCATCACGTGCCCGACTGACACGAGCGGTAACAACGCGAACTGCTCAATGGCCCCGGATGTTGTGGGAAACTCGTGGGGTGGCGGTCAAGGCGACACATTCTACGCTGCTGCCGTGCAAACCTGGATTGCGGCCGGAATCATCCCCGTGTTCTCCAACGGCAACGATGGCCCAGAGTGCGGCACCGCCAATTCTCCAGGCGACGATGCGTCGGTTATCGCTGTTGGTGCCACGACCAGCGATGACGCTCTCGCCGATTACAGCTCGAAGGGTGCGGCAGTGACGGGTATCATCAAGCCTGACATTTCTGCTCCAGGCTCCAGCGTGACCTCGTCTTACTACCTGAGCGATACCTCGTACGCGACTGGCAGTGGCACGAGCATGGCGTGTCCACATGTGACCGGGACGATCGCGTTGTTGCTGAGCAAAAACTCGTCGCTCACGTACGATGACATCCGAATCATCTTGTTCGAGTCGGCGGATCTCACGATTTCGAGCACCGGGTACTCGTGCAACGGCACAACCGACGCTGACATTCCCAACAATCAGTTCGGCTACGGTCGCTTGAACGCGCTCACGGCCGCCTCAGAGCTCTGAGGTTTGTCCATTGCACCTACGCTTTCGCTTTCCTGCATCTTCAATGTCCAGCCTAAAAACTTAATGCCAAAGTATTTTTGCGTGCAAGAGTCTATTTGCGTTGGCAATCAGTCTGAGTTTGTCTACAAGTGCCTTGCATTTCTTCACAGGAAGACCCGACGTCGTATCGGAATGAGTTCTGAATTCAAGACTGGCGGAGTCGTTGGGTTTCTCGTTCGCGAATATGCTCCAAACGGATCAAGAAGTTCGAGCACTGCATCATATCAACCAGACGATTTTCTCTTGGCACTGACTAGCAAAAACCTGCAAATCTTCGCTCGAAAGACTCGAAATCTAGGGTGCACATGCCTCAATGCATCAACTGATCAACTTCTCGCCAGTGGATTTCACTGCCCGCACCTTCACGGTGGGACTGATTACTGGCCAACACCGCTCACTTTCGAAATTGCTTCCATCAAGCAAGTGCTTGTGACCTATCGAACTGTCAGCACCCCCGCCACACTGCCAGCTTTATCAGATAACCCTACTAGGCCAAGTTCGGTCGATATTACGACAGAGCAATCAAGCAGTGTTGCAGCTCGTACTCGAGACTGCTTCCTTGTGCACTCAACCAAGGCGATGCAGGGAAACCTTCATCTTGAGTTCGAGCACAACTTAGCTCGAGGTGCCTTTGTGGATGCAATCACAGCTATGACCGAGGGTGCCGTGGACATCGACTACATTGATGCAAGTGGAGATCATGGCGAAATTGGTGGCTCAAAATTCGACTCGATTGAAGCGGCCGAAGCGATTTCTGGAACAGAATTGAATGCAAACGTTTTCCAAACGCGACGAGCAGCTCTCCGATCAGTAGCAGCGGGAAAAATAACACTTGCGCTTCAAATCACGAGCGAAGGTGAGCGAGTTGGTGTCGCCAATGCCGTTTATGGTGACCCAAATGTACATTTTTTACTTGGTACGGCAATGACGATGGCTCAAGCACTGGATGAGCCTGACCTGCTAGCTCTCTCCTGGCTTGCGAGCGGGTTTATCAACTTTCAGCGTGCAAACCGAGCAAAGGCCGGGGCTGACGCCCGATCGAGTGCAGTGTTGGCGCTTGTTCAACTCCAGTATGTTATTAAAGTCGCTCGCGAAAACTCTCTACCTCTCATACTATCATTTTCTCTTCAATGTTTGGCCGACTTGGTTGCTTCGAAGCATATTGACCAAGACACTTCACTCCCAGAGCTTGGAAGCCAGCTCAATGACCATAAAGCAAGACTGGAAATGGTAAAAATGTGGCTAACAGAAGCTGCATTGTTGCTGCCAAAGGCAGCAGACACGTCGTTGAAGATGCAACTTCATCGAAAAATCGCCGAGTCAGCTGCTTTGAACACTAGACCCAGTGGTGACAAAGTCAGTGATGGCAGAGCCCGAATCTCAAGTGAGAAAGCATTCGCAGCGCATGCACTCAATTTATGGGAGATACTGCTTGATCCAGCAGGAATGCGAGTCGCGACCTGCCCAAACGGACCTCGGTCATCATTCAAATCTCTCCACCCACTCGCATGGCTTCTCTTACCACCCCCTAAAGCAGCCAGCCAACAGTACAAACCAAGTTTTTGTTGTGTCTGGCTCGCTGGTCCTAGCTGCAGCGGTAATGAACAGTGTCTCCGGGTGTTTTTCACTCCTGATTGCGATGTCGCCTGGCTCAAAAACGAGTTAGCACAGAGACTGCAAGCATGCCCACTTCCAACACATCACCTAGAAAGCAATGACTCAATTAAGTCTGTTCAAGACGTGTTTGATTCATCCACTGGAGGGCGCCGAAGCACAAAGTCTCTATCCTCGACAGTAAAATTGAGCTCGATCGTACTATCTGACGGCCACTCACTGACTGCAATTGTGGTAGCTATAAGGGAAAGCTTACCGGAGCAAAGAGATCAACCCGACTGCCCGACTGTTCTTTGCTCACAGTGTAATACTCGAGTTCCCCTTGAAAGCGTAGAAAGCCATTCAGAAACTTGCTGCTAACATCAGTTCTAAGAGTAGTTGCTCACAGACGAAATACACGAGATGTTTGTTTTGCTCGGATACCAAATGCCTGTTGTGTGGATGGAGAGCGTGACTACAATACTAGAACCTCGCGGATGCGCTTCGCAATGTACTCGACGTCAGTTGCAAGCGCAAAGTGGCCGGTGTCAAGCAGCTCGACCACAGCCTTTGGGTTGTCGCGCTTGAACGCCTCGGCGCCTGGAGGCACGAAAAAGGCATCGTTTTTTCCCCAAATGACGAGCGTCGGCACCTGCGTCTCGCGAAAGAAGCGCTGGAACTCGGGGTACAGCTTGACGTTGTTCTGGTAGTCATAGACCAAGTCAAGTTGAATGTCCTTGCCGCCAGGACGCTCAAACTGCAGCGTGTCGAGATGGTAACCTTCCGGTGAAATGAGGTCGAGCTTGTCGGCTGGTACGCCGTGCTCGTACTGCCAGCGCGTTCCCTCGAGGTTGAGCACGTTGTCGTGCACGACCTGGCGGTGCTCGGCGGAGCCATCGGCCCAATAAGCTCGAATAGGAGCCCACGCGTCTCCGAGACCTTCCTCGTACGCGTTGCCATTCTGCGACACGAATCCCGTGACGCGCTCGGGATGAGCGAGCGCAAGTCGGAGGCCGACAGGAGCGCCGTAGTCGAAGATGTACATGGCGTACGAGGTCAAGTGAAGGGCGTCGACGAACGCCTCGATTGTCTTGGCGAGGTTGTCGAAGGTGTAGACGTATTTGCGCTCGGCGGGGACTTGGGTGACACCGAAGGATGGGAGGTCTGGTGCGACGATGTGGAACTTGTCGGCCAGCAGTGGAATGAGTTCGCGGAACTGGAAGGAGGACGTCGGGTATCCGTGGAGCAGCAACAGCGTGGGCAGGTTCTTGTCTCCGGCCTCACGGTAGAAAATGTTGACGCCGTCGGCTTCAATGAAATGATGCCGGACGGGCACATGGGCAATGGTTTTCGTCGAGTTAGCGGGGCTCATGGCGACTGGCAATTTGACTAACGCGTGGGAGCTGGAAGCTTGAGAGGCAATGCAGATCGCGGTGCTTCGAGCAAGCGGGGGATCGAACAATGGTGAGATTGGTGGCATCTTGGCGCAGACGAGCTCTCGAAGAGTGGTCGTGACAGGCTGCCGGCGTGGGCTTCCTATTGGCCGGGAAGTCCTCAACATGAGACTGTTATGCCCACGTCAGCCACTTCAAGGTGAGGCGTCCAAGTGAAGGTCGATCGTCAGCAAGTGGTGCAGCGGCCGCACGATTACGATCGCTCGCGTGCGTATGTGCATCTGTGCTACAGTAGCGCACGCATATCGTTGCCAAAGGCAAAACCCCAACGATCCGTTATCAGCTGAGTCTGTGCCACAGACTCTGTGGAGGCAAATGTTCCCCAGCACCACCGCACACTGTTCCTAGTCCGGACGAGGCCATGGAGAACCGCCAGCCCAATACGCTTAACGTTGTCCTCTAGTGCTAGTCCGAGAGCGTTCGATTGAGACTCGCATGAAGTGACTGTGAGATTCACGATAGTTGCCTTTTGGTGTTGCCACACCATCTAAAGGTGTCGTCCTTCCAGCAGGATCCAAAACCGAACGACCAAGGCGGCGGCTGGCGATGGCGGAGCGCGCGCTCAAGATCAAGCTGGGGACGCTGCGCCGGTGCGTTCCTCTCCCTCTCGTCGTTTCTCTCTCTGCCTACACCAACGCCCAGCGCCGCGCTCGCCAGCGTCAAGAAGGACCTCGAGTTCTACGGGAAGGAGCTGGCGGCCCAGCGCGCGCGCGTCGACAAACTGCGCGCGGCCGGCGCCGACGAGCACGACGTGCGCAAGCAGGAGGAGGTGCAGCTGGAGACCGAGACGATGCTGCCGGACTGCCAGGCGCGGCTGCGCGAGGCCGCGGCCGACCTGCGAAGCTTCCTGGACGCCAACCGCGCAGAGCTGCAGGGCCTCGAGACGCTCAGGGAGGCCGACGAGCTGCTCGCGGCCGCGCAGTAGCGACGAGGTACACAAAGGAAATACACGCACGGTGAGCTGCTCCAGAGCTAGAACTTGGGCGACGTCGGCCGCTCCGGAGACGGCGGCGGCCGCTTGGCGAACGCGCGCTCGGGAGATCGCTGCCCGCTCGGCTTCTCGGGCGACAGGCTCGGGAGGCTCACCTTTCCAGGAGACGAGGACGCCAGCGATGGCGAGAACACGGGCGCCTCGTCCTCCGCCATGGCCAGCGCCAGCGCCAGCGACGAGCTCGACGAGATCGGCGGCGACAGCGGCCGCACGCCCGCCGACGACTGGGGACTCCCGCTGGTCGCTGCCCCGCCAAAGTCCAGCGTGCCGGTCGAGACGCACGATGGCGACTCGGAAATGAGCCGGATCGGATTCATCGACGGTGCCGAGCTCGTCGAGAACGATTTGATCTTGCTTGGCGACGGTCGCCGTCCGAGCGGGGAAGAGCCCCCGCCTCCCACTACAGCTGAATCGTCCGGGTCCAACTGCATTGGCGTAGTATGCTGGTGCTGCAGATGCTGATGGTGCGGGTGGAGGGAGTGCCGATGGGGGCTCGGAGAGGGAGAACTTGGAGCCAGGGATCCATCCGCATGAGACTCGCCATACTTCGCCATCAGTGCAGCGTCTGTAGTGAACCACGGGTGGTCGAGCATCTGGTGGATGGAAAACCGCTCGTCTGGGCGCTCAACCAGCAGTGACAGTAGCAAGTGCCGCAGCTTGCTTGAATATGTCCATTTAGGTCCGTGGCAAAACTCTCGCGTTCGATCGAGACCCTGTGCGTCAAATGGCACGTTAGTGGCAATGCTGAGCAGAATCTAGTTTGCAACTACGCACTGATCGAATGCACTCGGCAAACCGCTCGTGGTCCTTGAGAATTGATAGTTCATAAATCGCCATCCAATCGGTGGAGAATGCAGTGTTTCCGAGTACTAGCTGGTGGTACATCACATCAATTTTCGTTTATGCCATCTCATCAATTGCTCCACAAAGACAAACCCATCTTACCTCGAGCAAGATGCAACCGATACTCCAAGCATCAGCTTTGAATCCATCATAGCTATCTGCGAGAAGCATCTCAGGAGCAAAGAATCCAGGGCTACCACAGAAATCACGCAGTAAATCGTGGTCGTGCGTCACAGCTTTGGTACACAACCCAAAATCAATGAGTTTGACGAGAGGAGGCCCAACCAATCTCCCGCTTCCGCAGCTGCCAACGTCATTTTCATCGTCTGGAGAATACAATACATTTTCTCTGCGCAACACCGACTTTCTTAGTCAAAAACATTCCTCCACATGCCAGCTGAAGCTTACTTACGGCTTGAGATCTCGATGGCAGTAGTTGTGCCGGTGTAAAATGCTGACAGCTTGAGCTACTCGCAGCATCAGCGGTTTGACCACTTTCTCGTCAATACCGAGCTGATGCGCGCCAAAGAATTCGAAAAGGTCCTTTCCTCCACGCTCTGTGACGAGGTACACGTGTTTTCTCGTGTGAATGACGTCTTTGAGGCGCAGGATGCATGGATGTTGGATCGCTGGGTCCGAAAGCGACGCTATCTCAGAATTGATGCGGCTGAGAGAAACAATGTCAATCACCTTGTTCTTGTCGATTGCTTTTACCGCAAGTGGCTGCGGATCGCCGGGTAACGACGATGAATATACGACAGCATATTGGCCGTAACCAAGAACTTGCTCAAGAGGATATGGGCCGACACAAGTCGGAGACTCATCGATCTGAATTGATAGAAGAGGGATAGCACGCATATCAGTGTCTCGAGTTGGCAAATAGTCCCACAACACTTTGTTGTGCGCATCGGAGAGGCGATCAAACTGGGCCTTGAGTTCCTGTACATCTTCAAAGAATTGTTCTTGCTCAAGCTCCATGTGCTTGATGCGCTGTGTTGCGTCAACCAGAGATTGTTTCAGCGATGCTACTTGGTCGGAAAGAGACCGTATCTTCTTGTTTTTCTATGAGAAGTGTCAGATAAGCGCCGAGCGTAAAAATGAGTGATAAAAGTCGGTCTTACAGTACTCACCTTGGCTATTTTTTTGATATACTGGGTGACGTCCTGGTCAGCGGGAACGTGATCTGTTGATGGTCGAGTTGAACAGTTGCGATCGGGAAAGTTGCTGGACGAGGACCTCACGTCGTGGAGCCAACCCGCGAGGACTTCGTCAGTCATGCGTTTGCGCGTCAGGACCTACACCTCATAGCAAATGAAGAGGTCAGGTTTGTTCCATGGGTTAGAGGATAATCAATGTCCTTACAAGTTGGTTCGTTTGTAGATGATGCGGCTCCTGTTCAGTAGTTATTCCGAGTAATACCCGACGTTAGGCCTGCTACTGAGAGTAAAGGGGTACAAGACAGGAGTAGTTTACAGTCGGCAAGCTATCGATGACGTCAATCGGGCGTGAGGATGCTACAAGGCGAATCAATCAGGGGCATGCGTGGCTGCAAAATATTTTGAATAGCATCTGCATCACTCATGATGTACCTTGCAGCGCATGGAGAATCGCATCAAGGTGGAGATCAGCACTATCTCTCGCTGCTAGCACAAGTACTTCCATGTTTGCTCCGATTCTTTTGCGCTCGAGGCGGAAGCCCCCGCTTCAATCGATCACGAACACGCCAAAAAGCCAAGGAGTGGTGATGAGGCCACGCGCGATAATTTTAGCGTTATCACATCTATCTCACTTCAGCTCAGGCTGCAGAGCTAATCTCGGGAGGTAACGTACAAAGAAGGATGCAAAGGGAGCTCCATGACATCCACCCACAGTGTCACCTTCCGCTTCGGGTTCTTGGCTCGCCGCCACCACAACACAGTCCACTCCGGAGTAGTCCAACTGCAACGACTGGGTGATCATACAGTAATGCAAAACAACTGCTTGACCTCTGATGATAAGGTCAAATCGACTCCATCAAATAATAGAACGCGATGGTGTATATGAGTTTTCAAAAGAATTGATAAACAATGTTCTCTCTTCTTGAATCCAGCTCCAATGTGAATTCTTGCAATCATAACCGACGCCTTTAGTGCCCGCCATCGTGGCCTTGGAGGTGCCAGAACTCCTCCAGCCGCGACAGAATATCCATTGTATTCTGCTTGAGAATCTTTCGGATTGCCATCACGATCTCCTTTCCCGTGAACTCTGCCTCTTCATCAAACGCGTCCTGGAAGTGGAAATAGATGTCGTTCATGAATTCCTTCAGCAGCTCACTCAGCGCCGCGTACTCTTGCTCATTCTTCATAGTCTGCATCTCGCCCAGCTCATGTTCTTTTGCTGTCAAGAGTTCTTCGAGATGCTGGCTTTCTGCGGCATACCGATCTGCCTGGAGCTTCGCCGTCTTGTACTCACCCTGCACCAGTTGCAGCTGTGCCTCCAGCTCCTGCACACGCGAAACCTGCGCTGCCTGCGACTGAGCCTTCTCGTTCTGGAACTGTAGCTGCTGAGTTTGTGCCTGGCGTAACTGCGTTTTCAGCGACTCGCGCTCGACTTCCCAAGCCGCCTTTTGGCTTGCGGCATCACTCAACTGCGACTCGAGAGCCTTCTTCTCGGCCATCATTTTGCCTAGTGCATCCTGCGAGTCTTGCTGGATCTGACCTTGCAGTTGACGCTGGAGTTGCTCAAGCTGCTTGCGCGCGTCCTCCTGCAATCGGATTTTTTCTTTGGCAAGCTGCTCCTCCTTGGATGCCATTTCGCTGCGCAGATGAAAGTTCTCCTCTTGGTACATCAACATCTGCTCCTGTGTATGGCTGAGCTGCTGCTGTAAGTTGCGCAGCTCAAGTCGGAATTTGTCCTGCTGTAGCTGGTTGCTGTTCTGCAACTTATCAAGGAGATTTCGGTTCTCCATCTGCAATGACTCGTGCTGACCCTGAAATTCTTCCACTGTCGACTCGAGATGCGTAACCGAGTCTTGAAGACGAGCATTCACCTCTTGGAGCTGGTCTCGTTGGGCGAGAGCTTTCTCCAAGCTTTTCAAAAGGGATGAAGTCGAATTAATCCCTGCACCGCCAACGGAGGACGAGGAGGAAGACAACCCAGTCGTCGAATTGCTAAACAACCCACCCGAGGAGTACTTACTCGTCTTGAACGAGCTCTGCATGTTCAGGAGCCGGTCCATCTTTGACTGGAGATCTTCTAGTCGGGACTCGATAGAAGTTGACGAGCGTTGCAAACGAGAAATTCCGTTTTCAACCTCTCCCGAAAGCCCAGACGTGACTCCAATTGAGCGTGTCCCGTATGGAGACAGAGCAGATGAGAATGGTGCCGGAGGCGGGGGCAGTGAACTTGGAGGTGCAAATGATGTCGGAGAGAACGATGGCACTAACTCGAAGCTGCTTGAAGGAGTCCAGCGACTTGAAGCAGATGCGTTACCCGTTGTTGTTGGTGCCGACAACGAACTGGGCAAGTTTAAAATCGACGATGCTGGTTCGAAGGAGGTAGGAACAAACACAGGCTTCTCCCAGGGTTTGTAGCTGCTCGATGTCGACGATGCTGTAGAAGTCAGAGATAGAGCTGGAGTAGTCGTCGCAGTTGGAGCGGGAGTAGAGCTTACTGGGGAGCTGAAATCCTCCGACTGCAGCTTCTTCTTGCTTTCTTCCAGCTCGCGACGCAGCTTCTCCAAGTCGGATTGCTCTTTCATCAACATTTCCATCTCGGATGACAACATGGAGCTCACTGGATCTTCACTCGGCGAGTCAGAAGACGGGATCTTTAGGGACTGCTGCTTCAGCGGAGCGATCACTTTAGCTGCAAGAGACGAAGCAGGAGACACAGAGTTTCCTCGCTCCAGGCCCGCACTCTCGGTCGATGTGTTGATTCGAGACAGCGAGTCTGCCCGCTCACCAGGTAGCTGGAGCCCAGCGAGCAAGACTGGGACGTACCCAGCGGGCGGCGATGAAGATTGGCGAGCAAAGGAGCTGCTATGCCCCTCGACAGCCAGGGTCGCCAAATCTTCCGCCACGACTGGCTGGTCCAACGAGTCGTGACGGCTTGCAATCCTCGAGTTGAGACTCGCAATGAGCCCGGTGCTCTGAGACCCCGCGCGCGACAGACTGGCCATGCGCTTGACCAGGTCCGCGTGCTCCCCATTCTGCTCGACCTCCTTGACCTCCTCGTCCGTCTCCTTGGTCTCCCCGGCATCGCCCGCGGCCGCGCTCGCTCTGTTCGCCTTCTTGACCTTGACCAGCTCGATCTGCGCGATGAACCACTCCTGCGTGCTGGCCGCGACCACCGTGACGAGCCGCTTGGCCCCTTTCTGCATGCCCACGAGCGCCTCGGCCGCCAGCGCGCGCGTGAGCAGGTCCTGCTCGGCTGATGCGCCGTACTCTACGAGCTTGATGCGCCTGACGTCACCCGGCGCCGTCTCTTCTGCGGGCGGCAGCTGCGCGATGTCTAGCGGGTTGGGCGGGAAGAAGGCGTCGCGGTCGGCGGCCGCGCCCTGCCAGCGGCGCAGCGCGACGCCCGCGACGTCCCCGAGCCCCAGCGGCGCGGCGTCCGCCCGTCCCGGAGCCAGCTCGTCCACGCCCACGAACAGCCGGTCGCCGCGCGAGGCCTTGAGCAGCTTGGGCGCGTGCGCCGCCACGTGCGCGCGCACGAAGGCGGCGGCCGAGAGGAAGGCGTCGCGCTCGCGCGCATCGCGGAAGCGCAGCGAGTAGTTCTGCTGCTCGGCGTCGTAGAAGCTCGCGTGGGCCTCGCCCTGCGCTGAGAAGCGCGTGCCCAGCGCCACGGGCAACTGCAGCACCGGGTGCTTCTGCGCGTTGTACAGCAGCAGCTTGAAGCCGTCGGGGCTGCTACCGGTATTACCGCCGCCGCGCAGCAGCGCGCAGCCCAGCGCCGACTCGCCCAGCTGCGCGTACGCGCCGCCTTCGGCCTCGTAGCGGTACAGGTACACGGTGCTCGAGTGCAGCAGCGTCTCCTGCGTCATGGTGCCAGCCTGCCTGCCGCCTGTCTCGGATGGGAAGTGCTGCCGCTTTCCCTTCAACTCGACAACTGGGGAGAAACATGCATTCTCGCGAGGTGATGACGCTAGCGGTAATGCAAGGGTATTATGTGCTGAGGGGATAAACCATGCGACGTGTGAGCTCCAACGTGAGCTCAGGCGGACTGTAGCCACTTGAAGCGGAAGCTGAAGTCGGCGCCGAGGTGCTCGAGCGCGTTCTGCACCGCGTAGAGCACCCACGAGAGCAGCTTGGCCTGGATCATGCCGTTCTGCTTTTCGAGGACGAAGCCCACCTGCCGCATGGGCGAGAGCCCCGTGATGCGGTGCAGCACCAGGCTCATGATTGCGAGCGAGACGAACTCGAGGCAGGCGTAGCCGAGCACGCTCGTGACCATGGAGCGCAGCTGCTGCTCGTCAATGCTGGCGATCGCGGCGTAAAACTGGCGATTGGGTAGATGATACTCGGCTGCCGTGCACAGACCTGCAAATCCAAAAAAAGTGAGCAGTCGAAAAATTTTAGCCAGCCAGAATCGCAAGACGCACTGTAGAAGACGGGGATGACGACTTCCGAGTACTCGATGAGGATGACGAACTCGATGGTAAAGAGCATTCTTCTTGTCGCCAGCAAAAATGCAGCACAGTCTTTTTCGGACAGCGGGGCTGAAACTTGTGAAGTGCTTCTTGCCGTTGTAAATGTCGAGTTTGTCCTCCCGACCGCAACAGTAATGCTAGAATCGCTCGGTGCTTTAGTTGCCTTAGTGGGAATGATGTAAATTTTGTTGCGCGATTTAATGGGTGCAGCGTCAAGTTGGGCGATTGAAGATTTGGTCTGGAGATTTTGACCATCAAAGACCGCAACTTCTTCCTGCCCTACTTGCCCGTCATAAAGTGTAGCTACTGGTGCTGAGGCTTGTTTTGCTTCCACCATGCATGTATCTAAAGCTATTGCAACCTCGATAAAGCTTTTGCCTTGGAGAGAATGGTCTTTGGGCAGCTTCTTCATCAGTCTTTTGATGGGCATGTAAGCATTGTAGACATCGCTAATCGATATGCAACCCTGGGCAGTGTCGATAAGCATGATGAGCAAAGACGTCGATATGGTTGTCGCCTTTTGCATTGCCAAAGTCACATACAAGGCGTTGAAAGTGTCCACGTTGAAAATCAGCACCTCGGGCTTGAGGTCGTCCATTCGGCCGACAAACTTACTCATGACATTCTTTGATATAACTTTCATGAGGGGTACCAGCGTCATGTAAGGACTCTGGTAGCTCGAAGGAATCGAATTAAATCCGTAGATATAGATCGGATAGATGACAGTCAGACTCAACTCAGTGATGATGACTGCCATGGCGCGGTAGAAGCTCATCCGGAGCTCGGCGTCTTGCACCAATTTCTTCCCAAAGAGGATTGCGATCATTGTACCCATTGCAAAGAGGAATGGCAATGTCGCCGCAAGGAAGAAAAACGGCACTGGTAAGGGAATGTATCCGGCGATGAGGTAGTCGTAGGCGAGGCAGAGAGATGTCACGAAGACGGACGTCACACCGGCGTCACGGCGAGTCATGTTGAGTCGAGGGGTCAAGAAACCAATCTGCGAGAAGATGCCGTAAGTAATGGGGATGACGATGAAGACGAGTCGGATCCAGAACATGTAGTTTGCATCCCGACCAAGACTCGGTTTGACCAGCGGCGCCAGATCCATCAACGTGTTGTATACAAGACATGGGATGGGAGTGAACACACACCAAAACAAGATTCGCCACCAGGAGGTCTTGGTAGAGTACGCATGGAATCTTCGCATCCGGTCGAGTGAGTACTTGCCATGCAACTCAACCT
Organism: Phytopythium chamaehyphon; assembly: GCA_023334415.1. Lineage (NCBI taxonomy): Eukaryota > Oomycota > Peronosporomycetes > Pythiales > Pythiaceae > Phytopythium > Phytopythium chamaehyphon. Next base: position 53,866 of record JAASGX010000038.1, on the reverse strand, counting down.
GGAGCTTCGTCAATTGTTTGATTGCTCTTCGCACTGCATCCAAGACCACAGAGCCCGTCGCCGCTGACATCTTGCTCAGCGACCAAGTCGAAAACAGCCAGCCAATCAATCAAGCAAGGACGCTACAACATGAAACGCATTTAGATTTTCAATCACGCCAAGATGTCGTCTATAACAGGACACATTTGCTGCAAGTGCGTCATGCAAACCAGAAGCGATATTGTTGTCGAGGTCGTGGACCAGAAGTGCGACAGCAAAACCAAGCACACGCCACTTTCGCGCTCGTGCGCGGCACTTTCCAGCAGCTGAGATGTTAGTTCGCCACCATCAAACATCACAGCTCGGCATCACAGCCAAGTGGATATTTACCTGACGAGTTTGATTCACCATGTAAATATCCACCGACTTGCATTGCCAGAGGTCTGAGGGCTATGAAGCCGTCCACTTTCAAGGGGTATGCATTTGTGACAGGTGCCGATTGCACACCTGATTAGTAACGTCGGCTCGCGGCGGACTGAGCTGCTCGCATGACGCGCCTGCTTGTGTCTGCCTGTCGGTCGCTCGAATGGAAAGGAGCGGCGCCTGCTTCACGCAATGGGCAGACGCGCGTCCTGCTCTGCGGTCACTAGCGGCGTTGCCAACGGGAGTTCCCCACACATAACTTACCTGTGAAGGCGTCGACGCGAGAGAATCCATCGGATGGCCGTGGGAGCCGCCGACTCAGGCGCATCCACCAATAGCTTCGCCTCATAAATTACCGAACCCGTGGGTCGAACCTCGAACCGCTGCGTGTCATGATGTCACGCATGGAGCGCAGGTGATGACCAGTATCATACAGTGCACATGTACGTCGATGGCTCGATTGCGAGCAAAGCCCAGCGTTCAAGCTCCATGGGCTGCGGCTGGCGCTGGCGCTGGCGCAGCTGTGGGCACTCGCGAGCCTCCGCCCGATTGGCGAGCGGCTGGCGGCCCGTTTCTCGCGCTGCGGAGCCCGCGACGTGGCGGCTGGCGCGACGGAACTCGCCGGCTCCTGGCGCTCATTCGGCCGGGCTCTGCTCTGCCGCATTCAAATTTCGAGTCAGCGGACGCTGCCGTGCCGTTGCGGTCGCTAACTTTGTCAAGAGCTCGAGGCAAAACGGACGCTGTCGGGCAGCCGAGCAGGTTGGCCCAAGTCGGAAGCTCAGTCGGCGAGCAGCGAGCTGGGGCGAACGAAGCTCCGGAGTCGCCGCCGACCGTCCGCCTATCGGTTCTCTTCCAAGGTTCCCTCTCAGACTCGGGCGGTCGCAGCCTCAGTCGTCTTCACTCCGCCGACGCATCACATTGGAATTTCCGGTTTCTTCCCCTCTTGAAAATTACTTTCCACCGGGCGAGAGGCCAGGCAGCAACCCATCAGACCGAGAAAAGCCGCGGAAGGCTCACGACCACCGCCCGACATGGTGTTCCGGTCGCTCATCCGGTGCCTGCGCCGCTGGTTCCGCCGCGGGCGCAAGAAGCAGCGGGACGCGCGCTACGGGGGCGACGTGGACCTGGAGGAGGCGATCGCGGCGCAGCTGGCGGCGCAGGCGCGCGCCGGGCGCTCGCTGTCGTCCACTGAGAGCATCGCGGCCGCCATCCGCCAGTCGCAGCAGCGCCAGCGCAACCTCCCGTCCTTCGGCACGCTGCTGGAGAACGAGGCCCAGTCGACGACCGCAGCAACTACAGCAGACGACGGAGCGCAGGGCCCCGTCAAGGCCGCCGTGCTCGAGATGCAGAGCCTCACGCCGCGCTTCATGGTCAACGGCAAGACCGCCGAGTCGCCCGCGTCCATCCTGAACGCCGGCTCGGGCTCGGCCGCCACGGCCGCGTCGTCCGCGCCCTCGCTTTCGGAGGACGACCCGCTCAAGTTCGACCTCTCGGCCTCGCAGGGACCCGTGCCGCGCCGGTCCTCCATCTTCAACCCCAGCAGGGAGTGGGTCTGAGCGCCGCACGGGCGGCGGCAGGCAGCAGCGAGCGCTGGCGGAGCGACGCAGGGTAGACACGCGGGGGATTGAATTATTGCCTAACTATTATAATCGGGCCCGGCGGGGCGCTAATGAAAGCACTCGGGTTCCCACGGGCATTAACCTTCAGCGTTCGCTTTTCGCGCTCTCATCCGTTCGCTTGCTCCAGCAGGGCACCACCAGCTGCAGGCCACCCATCTACAGCCCATACAGCTCATCCACCACCAGGTATTTAGTTCTTGCACCTACAGGTCCTGCACCTACAGCTCAAAACTTCCAGCGCATGCACCCACGGTCAGTGCTCGAGCATATCATGGCGTGGGCGTTCCGACGTCGACGGTCGACGCGGATGCCACTGTCGCGCTCGGCTCTGTCTCTGGCAGCCGCAGACCGGCCGCCTTCCGACTTCCTTCCGCCCTCTTCGCCGACGCCACGACGCGCGTCGCAGCCGCGAGGCCACGAACGCGCCGCATCCACGGCCAGCGTGGCGGGGCGTGGCACGGGGATCCGCTTGATCGCAGCTCGTCCGTCGGCTGGCGCCAGCGAGCGCTGGAGCTCTGGCGTGCGACAAGCCCGCAAGAGTCCGGCGCCGTGGCGAGTGCTCCGGCGACGAGCTGCTCGCACTGGAGGCAAGCGCGCCTCCGGTCACTCGCTTCAGCTACGCGCCCATGGCCGATGGGTGGGGCTGCCCTCGCCTCACTGCTGGCTCCGTCCATAGGGCATACATTGACAACGGTGCAGCGGACGCACAGCGAGCGGTGGGCGGAGCGTTCCGACCTCATGCAGGCGCCTCGCACGCATTGCGCATCGGTCGTGCCATCGCGCGCTTCAATGTGGTGCCACGTCACTCTAAAGTCGGAAAGTCGCGACGTGGCGACCTTGAAGCGGTATACGCGCGGTATACGCCGTGGGTCAGTGTCGAGGACGTACCGCTGGTGTGGCAACTGAGCCCGTCATGCCGCTCGATCGTCGGCCTCCTCCAGTTCCTGACGTGCCAGTTCCATGTCAGGACCCCTCGAGACGCCGTGGAGTTGTTGGGAGGATGAGCTGATTGAAGGCAGCGACAAGGAGAACGTTGACCCGGAGGCGGATGGCTGCAGAGCGAGCTTAGGCAACGAGGCGATGAACACCGCGCAGCTGGCTGCTGCAGCCTTGAATCACCAGGCGACGAGCTGTTGTAGGGTTGTCAAGGCTGCGAAGCAGCTCAAGTGCAGACACGAGGGCAAAAAGACGACCGCTGGCTCAAAGAAGACGCTAGTGTTCCCCAAGCAAACGACCGAGAAGCGTGTTCCGCTCGCAGACATCACGCACCAGTTCGTCGACACGTTCACGGCTTCGCAGCTGCAGCCTGCCACTGTCACATTGCCGGTTTAACTTGCTCACTCGGCTCTTCATAGTTTTACCCTCCGCTTCGCACGTTTCGTCAACCAGATACTGCATCGACTCCGTCGCCGCAAGACGCCCAGTATCACCAAGCCCAAGCGCATATGCTGCTAAATTCTTGCGTGAGGCAGCAAGCCGCTCGGCTGTAGACTAGACTGGTGTTTTCTCTAATGTACTATAACTGAAGGCTATTGCCCGCAGCAAATCGGCAGCCCGCGTCATGATGCCGCATCAACCTCGTCATGCACGTCGCCATGTAAACTTGTATGAGTGTTCCCGTCAGCTCTGCTGTTGAAGTCAACGGAGCTTTGCTCAGGACTTTTTGTGTCGCGAACGAGAAACGATCAGCAGTGCGCTTAGACAGCAAGGTGCTGCAGCACGACGCCCGCGCCTGACGTGTGTAGCCATTCACTCTAAGTTGAGCCCATGCAATGACCTACATGAGTCCCTCTCGGTCTCTGATTGGGCGCCTTCCCGGTCGATTCACCTGCCACGCACACGCATCAAAAAGATCGTCGCATCCGTGTCATTCCCGGTCTCTCCGTCAAGCGCGCACTTCTCCTCCAGCCTCTGCCTCTGCCCATGGCCGCCGACTCGCAGCGGCTCTCGCAGCTCTTCACGGCCGTGGCCGGCCGCGCCCAGGCGCTCACCAGCGGCTTCCTGTCGGCCCCCAAGGCGGGCGACTCGGCCGTGGCGCAGCTGGTCTGGAGCGCCAACGACTGGGTCAACGGCGCCACGCGCTCCTTCCACGTGCAGCACCACGTGCTGGGGCTGCAGAAGGCTGAAGCCCCGAGCGTCGTCCGCGGACTGGTGCCGACGGGCTGGGACGCGGCCTTCACGAGCGTGTCGCCCTCCAGGCGGTCGGTCGTGACGCTCAAGCTGGACGCGGCCAAGGGCGGAGACGCGCCCGAGGGCGTCTTCTCCGTGTTCACGGACGGCAGGCTCGCGAGCAGCTTCAAGGCGCCCAAGACGCTGCACGGAACCGTCTACCTGGGCGAGCGCGAGGGTGGCTTGGCGTGGTCGCACGACGAGACGCGCCTGGCGTACGTCGCCGAGAAGCTCACGCCGCCCGCGGAGAAGTCCGCGTCCTTCTTCGAGAACGTCAACGAGAAGAAGGACAAGCCCAAGAGCGAAGCTGGCAGCGAAGACGCGGCCAAGACGGTGCTGCCAGGGAACAAGTACGTGTACGAGGACGACTGGGGCGAGCAGTACGTGGGCAAGAAGACGGGCGCCGTCTTCGTCGCGACGCTCGCGACGGGCAAAATCGAGCACGTTACCGGCGTCCCCGAAAACGTCACATGTGCCGACGTAGCCTTCACGCCTGGCGACAAGGGACTGGTGTTCACTGGCACGGAGGTTGACAAGCCTCGCCGACTTGGCATTCTCTACTGCTACAACCGGCGCAGCGAGCTGTACGAGGTCGAATTCCTCACGGAGTCTGCGACGACGGAGGAAGATGCGTCGTCGAAGAAGAAGTACATTGTATCGAAGGTAGCGCTTACTCCTGACGCGAGCGAGCCTAACATTGGCTCCGTTCGCTGTCTGCGATTCTCTCCAGATGGCAAGCAGCTCGCGTTCCTCGGCACGCGCGATATCGTCACGCACGGAACCTGCAGCTTCCTCGCTGTTGTTAATTGGGATTCAAAGACCACAACGACGGTCATCCCTGTCAAGGACGAGCCCGAGGATGGCTACAGCAGCGCCGACAAGGTCGAGACTGCTTTCAACGGCCTCTTCACCGGTTCTCTGAGCCGAAACGCGTGGTCAGCGGACGGGAAATACGTGTTCTTTGTCACGCAAGTCGGCTCGCGTGTGGTTTGGAAGTATGTCAATGTTACAACGGGTGCCATCACGTCCCCGTCCTACGTAGATGGCAAGCGCGTCGCGATCGAAACGGTGCTTGATCGTCACGACAGCGCCGACGCAAAGTCGTTCCTCGCTTTGGTGTCTGTGTCCTCGCCAATTCGCGCACCGAGCGTCTACCTTGTGTCCGTTGATGCGACCACCGGCCAATATGTCCGATCACCGATTCCAATTGAAGTCCAAGACGACGCAGAAAACAACTCACCCTACATCAAGGACTGGCAGGTGCACAGCATCCCCACGAGCGTATCGGATTCACAACCACGGCGTCTTCCGGAGGTTGAATTTGCTGGCAAGGAAGCTTTGAAGGATGTGCTGATTCCTTTGGTGTCGAGCTCCGCTCCTTTTGAGGCCACGCTGTTACTACCGAAGCAAGACCCGCCAGCTAACGGCTACCCCGTCATCATTGACCTGCATGGCGGCCCGCACAGCAATTCTCCGGTGGTGCACCGCGCCACTTTCGAATACTTAGCTGCACTTGGCTTTGCCATCGTATCGGTCAACTACCGTGGAAGCACGGGCTACGGGCGTCTCGCGCTCGAGTCTCTGGTCGGCCGTGTTGGCACACAAGACGTGTTTGACTGCCATTACGCCTTGCAACATCTTCTGGAGCAACACCCGAAGCTGTTGGACGCTTCAAAGGTTCACTGCTCGGGAGGCTCGCACGGAGGATTCCTCGTGCATCATTTGATCTCTCAGTTCCCAGGCTTCTACAAGTCGACTGCCACGCGCAACCCAGTCGCGAACATCGCGAGCATGTTCTACAGCACAGACATTCCGGACTGGGCGCTCGCAGCTGCTGGCATCAAGCGATTCGAGAGTATCTCGGCGCCATTGGCGACAGCTGGAACTCCCACACTGGCTCCGCAGACTCGTCTCACGATCCTGAACAAACTGTGGCAGCACTCACCCGTCGCGAACGACCTGAGCAAGGTGACAACTCCTGTGCTGTACGGGCTTGGTGGGGTAGACCGTCGTGTTCCGCCAACGCAGGGCCTCGAGTTCCGCGCAACGCTGCAGAGCTACGGCGTGGAGACCAAATTGCTGTGGTACCCCGAGGACTCACATCCTCTTGCATCGGTTGCTGCGACTGGAGACTTTGCTGTCAACTGGGCCTTGTGGTTGATCGCTCACAACCCGAGCGATTGATTGTTATGGATGCAGTGGCATGATCGCGTATAGGCTAAACGACGAAGCGGACAAATGATCAACAACAACATGAGCTCATAGTACACGTGCATTTCGAAACACTCCCTCAACCTAGTTGCGCGGGTGGTGATGCTCAACGAACGCGACGTAGAGGCCGGCGCCAACCGAGCCACCGAGCAGCGGGCCGACAATGGGCACCCAGAAGTAGTGGCTGCGCATCGTGAACACCTTGGATCCCCAGCCGGCGCAAAGCGAGAAGAGGCGCGGGCCGAAGTCACGAGCAGGGTTGATGGCGTAGCCGGAGTTCATGCCAAAGGCCATGCCGATCGCCACGACAAGCAGCGCCACAGCGCTGGGCGATGTGTACGGGCTAGCAGGCTTGTTGAGCTCGTCGCCGATCGCGAAGATGCCGCCAAGGAGAAGCGCCGTGCCAACCACCTCGGTCAGGAAACAGGTCGCGACCGGGACATCGTCCGAGTACGGGTACGTCGCGAACACGCCCTGAGTGCTTTCGCGGTCCGGGTCGATAGCGTTGAACATGGGGTAGTAGACGATGTAGACCATGAAGGCGGCCACGAACGCGCCGAGGATCTGGGCAATGATGTACGGGATGACCTTGCGCCACTCGAAGCGGCCGAAGACGGCGAGCGTCGTGGTCACCGCCGGGTTGAGGTGGGCGCCCGAGACGCCGCCGGAGAAGTGGATACCGAAGAGCACGGCGAGACCCCAGCACAAGTTGATGTTGAGGTAGCCGCCCTTGGAGCCGTCGCTGAGCACGACCTGCGCCACGACGCCGTCTCCGAACATGATGAGCACGAGCGTGCCGATGAACTCGGCGAGGCACTCGCGCAGCAGCGGAGACTTGACCTGGAAGGGTTTGGCACTCGCAGGCTCGAGCTGCGCGACGTCCTCGGCGAACACGTCGGGCTCGTTGATACCCACGTAGGCGCTGTCGAGCTTGTCAGAGTCGGCGCGGCCCATGATCTTCTTGTTGCTTGGAGCTGGCGATTGGTAGAAGAAGTCGGGTGCGAGGCACGAGGAAGATTGGAGAATGACAACCAAGGAAGAGCTCGAGTGTGAACGAGCGTCATGAGTGGTCAGGGTGGTCACGCCACGACGTCAGTGAGGGAGAGCTCCTGAAGGTGGTTGAAGTTCAAGCGCCGAGGTCACGCTGCAGTTTACGCGACTACAGTTATGGCGGACAGAGCTGCGGAATCCAGCGACCGCATGGCGGCAAGCGCCAAGGCAAGGTGATGGGGTGACTGGCAGAGAGTCGCCAATCGGATCCAATATAACTCTTATAAGTAGGTTTGATGAAAGCCATTTGAAAATGGATTGGTAAAGAAAACTGACACATTGAGATAGGTTATTACTTTCTGAAGTTTGGGTGAGATGGGCGAGGATAGCAACGATGACTGACTACGTTGACTGACTCGTTTGTATCTTAATGCAGTAAGCGGATAAAGTGAATATATTGGATGCATCCTGCACGAGTCATCGCTCCCAACCAGTTGCTCGTGCGTCGTAACGTTGCGTTGCAGCCCCCTTCGTGCAGTAGGCGGCATCTGTCTTCGGTTTGGTAGAGTTCATACTGTACATTTGCTGTATTGTAGTGCGAGCGAGAGCACTGAAGTGTAGTCTACACTTCACTCTGTTTAGATGCACTCTATTTCATCACGACGAATTGCAGTTGAAGTGGGCAGAGCAGCAGCAGCAGTCTATTGTGCCACCACTCGTTGCGGTGGGTTCTTGTGGGCCCCCGTTGACATCCATCGGCGAGCAGCGCAGCTGTGGGCTGCTGTAAATGATAGCACCCATGGATTCTGCGACGTCCAATCCAAAGAAGACAAGATGCTTCAGTGTGTATCACCTATTGCAGAAAGTGAAGCCAACCGCAGTCAGTAGTGTTCGCAGCAACTACATGTATCTCTTCCTGGGTTCCTCATTTTGAACCTTGCAACGCTTGCTCTTCTCGTTGTTACTGCATTGTCTTCCACTTGCAATCTAGCCGGTCATTGAAAGACACGCTTGCCGAATTGATGGATATTGAAAACAAGATCTCTGTCTGGAAGTCGACAATTAGCTCCTTTGCTCTTGAAGGAGATGCCCCCGGGAGAGCGGGCGCGAGTTCTGTGCCAAATATCTCGAGGCGGTAATGGCATTCGCGAACATGTAGTGTCCGTCGGTCGTTGGTTGGCTCGTGAAACACAACGCGAGTGCAGTCAATGCTACACCGACCTCACATAGGCATTACCTAGAAATTTGCTCGGCTTCAGGTTGGTAGTTCGATGTCGGTTTTGGCTACCTCAACAGCCCCCCTTAGGCAATGCTAGCGTGCGTTCACGGTGCACCGCTCATGGATGTTCGCTGCTTTCCACTTCGATCTCATCCTGAGTTACCATCTTCATCGAAAATCAGGTTGTAATTGTCAATGTAATTGCCAGGATCTCTGCGGAGAAAATGCGTACAGTACATGCATTGACGATGACGATGGAGGCGAGTTAGGTGGCAAAGCTACCGCTATCAGATCGGGGAAATGCGGTGGGAGTGGGGTGAAAATCTATTTGTTTATTGTCATCATTTTCACTAGTTGAGCTCAACAACCTTGACAGCATCTTGCAATTCCTATGCTACAGTAAAAAAAAAGTCCTTGAATATAGCAATTCCGGGCGTGTGGGTTCTTACGCTGTGGGCTTAACTGCGTGCCGATTGCGGTGCCATCGGATGAGCTTGAAATGCGCGTCAGTGCCGAGGTAACAGTCGCAATGCTGAAGTTTGAGCGGTACCTGCAGCACGCTGTATGACGCTAGCGATAGTGGCGCACTGTTCATCATTCAGCGTCCGCATAATTACGCTCTGTCGCCGGATCGTTTCCCCGTCGTCAGGCCGAGCCGGTGGTAAGTTGTCTTGGACCGCACGCAGGACGCGTGCCAAGCTCGCTCCAAATGGATGCGATCCATATCGCACCTAGCCGGAGTCGCACCTAGCCGGGAGGGGAAACTGCAGTTGGCTTGCTCAAACCGGAAGCAGCTCGCGACCAGGTCAGGTCGCCGCCTGTCTCTAGTGGCCGCGATGGACATGGAGCTGCCGGACGAGCCGCTGCTGATGGAGGACGAGCAGGCGCCGGCGGACGCGGAGGCGGGCGCACTCTCTCATTCTCATTCTCAATCTGGGGCGTTCTCGCTGCGCGGGGCGGCCGAGGGCGGCGGGGACGACGCCAAGCGCTGGTTGCAGAGCCTCGAGCGCAGCATCCGCGCGATCGCGAGCATCCGGCTGCTGAGCGTGCGCGCGTTCGACGGCAACGGCGCGTCCTTCAGCGTGGCCACGGGCTTCATCGTGGACCTGCGGCGCGGCATCATCCTCACCAACCGGCACGTCGTCACGCCCGGACCCGTCGTGGCCGACGCCATCTTCATGAACAAGGAGGAGGTCGACCTCGTGCCCATCTACAGGTGTCGTGTAGCTCTCGTTCTGTCGGCTGAGCGTATATTACAGGAATGTGTCTGACAACCGCCACCACCAGAGACCCCGTGCACGACTTTGGCTTCTTCCGGTTCGACCCGCGCAAGGTCAAGTTCCTCGAGCTCCACGAGATCCCGCTGCGCCCAGAGGCGGCCAAAGGTGCCCGCTGCTGCTGCTGCTGCTATTGCAGCCGCTTGTCTATGCGACGACGACTTGTGGGGCTCACGCGGCTGTTCTGTAGTGGGCGTCGAGATCCGAGTGGTCGGCAACGACGCAGGCGAGAAGCTGTCCATCCTACCGGGCATCCTCGCCAAGCTCGACCGCGACGCGCCGGCCTATGGCTCCAGCACGTACAATGACTTCAACACGTTCTACTACGCCGCGGCGAGCAGCACCTCCGGAGGGTCTAGCGGATCGCCCGTGCTCAACATTGACGGCTGTGCGATCGCACTGAACGCCGGAGGAGCCAAGAAGGCCGCGTCGTCGTTCTACCTGCCGCTGGACCGCGTGGTTCGAGCGCTCAAGTGCATTCAGAACGACATGCCCGTCGCGCGAGGGACGCTCCAGACCATTTTCCGCCACACTGCGTTTGACGAAGTGCGCCGCCTTGGTTTGCCGGCATCGACGGAGGAAACGATCCGTCAGCAGTTCCCATCGGAGACAGGCATGCTTGTTGTGGACCAGGTCATCCAGAGCGGACCAGCCGACGGCAAAATCCAGACTGGCGACGTACTGATCAAGTTCAATGGCAAGTACGAGACCACGTTCCTCGGCGTTGAGTCGTTCTTGGACTCACACGTTGGCGAGACGGTCACGATTGAATTTCAGCGCGGAGGCGAAGTACTTATTGCGACGATCTCTGTGCAAGATCTGCACGAAATCACACCGCACAGATATCTGGAAATTGGGGGCGGTATTGTTCACTCGCTATCGTACCAGCAGGCGCGGAACGCTTCTCTTCCTGTTGGCGGGGTGTACTTGGCTCAAGCGGGACACATGTTCATGAAGGCGCACTTGGTGCAGCCGTGCATCATCACAGCGGTTGACAGCAAGCCGACGCCTACTCTCGATGAGTTCGTTCGAGTCATTTCGGCACTGCCAAATGGATATCGCACAGTGCTGAGGTACTACATGATCCGTGATCGCCATCGAGTCCGGACAGCATTCATCATGATGGACAGACTTTGGTTCCCGGTTCAAATGTGCACTCGCAATGACGAGGATGGCCGATGGTATTCGACGCCGTGTCTCGACACGTCAGTAAATGCCGCCCCCACCGCCACCAGCCCAAGCTACATCCCAGCACCTCTCAGTTTTCCAGGCGGCAGTGTGCTCGGCAAGAAAATGCTGCTGTCGCTCGTTATGGTGTCTTTTGACATCCCATACATGGTAGATGGTATTTCCAGCTCTAGCTATCACGGGATCGGCCTCGTCATTGATGCAGAGAAGGGTTTTGTGCTCGTCGACCAAAACACTGTGCCGATCGCACTTGGTGATGTGCTCGTGACGGTGGCAGCATCGATCGAAGTTCCAGGAAAGGTGGTGTTTGTGCATCCAGTGCACAACTTCTCTATCATCCAGTACGATCCCAAGACCCTCGGTGCGGCGGCATCTCGTGTTGAAAGCGCTGAGTTTGCTGAGAAACCATTGCAGGTTGGCGACAGTACGGACTACATCGGATTGAGCAGCAATTGGACTGTCGTGACTATGAAGTCGGTTGTAACCAAAACCGATCGCCTGGTGCTCCGCGACTTCCAACCCCCGCGGTACAAGGCATCAAATGTTGAGGTGCTGCATTTTGACCGCATTACCAAGTCTGTTGGAGGCGTTTTCATGGATGAGCTCGGACGAGTGAGTGCACTCTGGCTATCATTCAGCTACCAGGATACAACCGGGCGTAAGGAAGTGTTCCGCGGTCTTCCTGTGAGTGTCATCCAGCCGATTGTGAACGAGCTGCGCCAAGGTGGCGGCGCCGTTCCTGACTCGGTCACAGTCTTTCCAGCCCAGCTTCTCACATACTCCCTGTCCAAAGCTCGTGCGGGGCTGGGTTTGTCTGACGAATGGATTCAAAAGCTGCAGAGTGTCTGCGAGGACAAACGGCAAGTGCTCGGTATCAAGCGGTGTGCGGCAGGAACAGATTGCGCGGCCAAGCTTGAAAGCGGTGATCTGCTTTTGGCCATTGACGGCAAAACTGTCGTGCGCGATGCAGATGTGGAGCTCGCAACTAGCAACAAAGATTCAGTGCGCGCGCTCGTCATTCGTGAGCAGCGCGAGCTCGAAGTAGAAGTGCAGACGTCACAGCTGTCAGCAATGGGCACCGAACGGGTCATCGTTTGGTGTGGTCTCGTTATTCAGAACCCTCACTACGCCGTGGCATGTCTGGGATACATTCCTGAGGAGGGCGGCGGCGTCTACTGCTCGCGTTGGTGCTACGGCTCGCCAGCTCACAAGTACGGGCTTCGAGCGACCATCTGGATTGTCGAGGTGAACGGTCAGCCGACGCCTTCGCTGGACGAGTTCTTGTGCGTGGTCGAGAAGCTCGGGGACCACGACTCGGTGCGCCTGAAGACGATCTCCATCAACACCAAGCCCAAGGTGTTCACGCTCAAGACGGACTACCACTACTGGCCAACCGTGGAGCTGCGGCGAGTGGGCTGGGACTGGCAGTACGTCTCGCACTCGTCGTGCTCGTAGCGCCCAGCAGCAGTAGACGATGCCCCAACAGCATGATGAACGCCAATACAGATCTTGATAGCATTCAACGTCAACGGTCAACATTGGTACGAGGTGGATCCTGGTCCCTGCCTGGCTTACTGCTCGTCCGCAGCGGCCTTAATGGCGCTCTCGACGGCGGCCGAGAGGTCGACAGCCAGCGTGGGCTGCGCGAACTCTGCGGGCACGAGCGCGTGCGGCGCGAGCCCCAGCAGCCTGCGCGAGTCGATGTGCAGGACGGCGGCGCCGCTGCCGATGTCGGTGACGGGCATGCGCGGGGCGCGCAGCTGTCCGTCTACCACCTCGTCGAGGCGGAACTGGCGCGTCTTGAGGTCGCTCGAGACGCGCAGGCAGAGCACGAAGTGCACGCCCGGGATGCGGCGCCACTGCTCGGCGCGGCGGTCGAGCTGCGGCCAGTCGCGGCCGACGCCGACCTCGAGCTTGAGCGTGCGGTACTCGTCCCACTTGAGCGGCAGCGGCGGGCCGGCGCCGAGCACGCTCGAGGTCGGGCCGAAGCCCGCGTCGGCCTGCAGCGGCACGTGGGCCTCGTCGAGCACGTACGAGGACGTGGGCGCGACGAGGAAGCGCCGGCCGCAGCCCGTGGCCGCGAACACGGCGGCCTCCACGGCGGACACTAGCGCCTCGTGCAGCGCGCCGGGCAGCTCCGTGACGAACACGCGGCCGTCGCGCCACTCGAGCGCGTGGCAGGGCAGCGCGGCGCGCTCGGGCGATGCCGGCTCGCCGGCCACGTAGCGCTTCCAGTCGTCCAGCGAGGCCTCGCAGACGGGCGCGGCCTGGTGGGCGAGCAGCGCGCGGCCCACGGCCTCGAGGTCCAGCTGCTGGATGGCGAGCGCCACCTCCACGACGCCCATGATGCGGTCGGGTTCTTGCGGTTCTTGCGGTTCTGATCGCTTGGCTTGGGCGGAGATTGGAGAGTGAGAAAGATCCAAATGGGGACCGGCGCAAGTTGAAGAGTGGCGTGTCATTCATGGGCTGCATTTTTCTCTCACTAGGTGGCGGGTCTCTACTGCCTACGCGCACTCCGGCGGCCGCGCTGCGTGGCGGCCCCGCGGGCGCTGCGCCAGTTGCAGCTGCAGCTTCATCGGCTGCTCGCTGGTCTCTCGCTCGACCGACTTGAACTGCTGCTGCTGCGGATGGACGAGCGCTGGCGTCGAGACCATGGGTCGGATGCCCGCGATCTCGATGCGAGCGGCCCAGGCGGCTGAGGCTGAAGACACGGCGTCCGGGCCGCTCTGCATCGGCGCGTAGTGGCTGCCGGTGTAGTGGAGCCGCATCTCGCGCGTCTCCCGGGGCATCATGGCGCTCGCGGCCTTCCGGAGGCTCTGGCGCAGCTCGTACTCGTCGACTCGATCGTTGTTGGTATCGATCGGATGGAGGCTGGATGGCCGAGGTCGGGGCCGCCGCGAGATCCCCGCTCGGTTGAGCCCGACGATGAGCAGCTCCTCGTCCACGTCGTCTTCGCTCGACGCCTGGACGGCGCAGCTGCTGCTGCCTGCTACGAACTGCTTGGTGCGTCTGTCTAACTGGTTGATGATCGCCCGGTCGATCTCGGCGTCGCTCTCGCTACCACTATCGCTTTCGTTGGTGCTGCACCAGCGGTCAGCAGCGCATCGCCACTTGCTCTGCTTGTGGTCTCCCGCTCGGTGGCGGTTGTCCGATGCCTTCGATGCCACGGGATACTGGTCGAGGGTCGGGCGAGGGAGACTGGCAGCTTCGGGACTGCTGCACTCGAGCATGCCGTCGAACACGGACATCCGCGGGTGCTTGTTGGTCTCCAGGAACTGCTCGAGGTGCATCTTGACGCTGAAGTAGACGGCGATCTGTCCGCGTGCGTGCACGTCTCGCGCGAACTGCAGTGCCTGCTGCAGGAACGTGTCCAGCACGGACGCTCGGCGCCGCACGAGCTTCCCCGAGCGCGACCAGAACCGCCTGCGCGTGGGAAACTCGTGCAGCAGGAACGCGAACCCGTCAGTGTCGGCCTCTTGCTGGCTGGCAGGCAGTGGACTGTGGCTGTGGGCTGCCGACCTCGCAGGCGACGCGCTGCCGCAGCTGCTGCTTCCGCTCGAGGCGCTCGCAGGGCTGTCGATGGCCCCCGACCGCCTCCTTCCCTCGGTCGCAACGCTCATGAGCGAGCAGGTCGTGGCCGTGGCCGTGGCGGCGGCCAGCAGCTTGTCGCGCAGCTCGCAGAAGTCGGTGAAGCAGCGGCGCACGTGCCACACGCGGCTCGCGGCTTCAACGCGCAGCACGTAGACCGTCGAGGGCCGCAGCGCCACCGAGGACACGACGCTCGCCCGCAGCTCCATCTCTTGGTCGTTTGCGGTAGCAATTCCAGCAGCAGCAGCAGTAGCAGCAGCTATTCCAGCAGTAGCAAATCTAGCAGCGGATACTTCGGCAGCAATTGGAGCAGCAGTTGCGGCGCCACGGCTGGTTCGGAAGTGAGCTGGTCGCGCGGAGCCCGCTGAGCCTCGTGGAGACGCTAGAATTCCGCCGCGGCCTGTCTCGATGCGTGCGGCTGCGGTTTCGCCCCGGTCTTCCACGCTTCAAAGCTTCAAAGCTGCTGTGAACATATCCATCGATCGGAGGCGTCGAGTCCAGCGGTGCAGTCGAGATGGGTTGCGCGACCTTTCAAGCGCCGGAATAAGAGCGCTGTCTTGGTTTCAGTATGCAAGCGGGTGGAGTTCATGTCAAGCACTTGAAGCGGCGCTCCTGGAAGCAGTGGTGGTGCAAACTTTTACATGCGCAAGATGGTGTAAGCACGATCGATTCGAAAGCACTCCGACATGACACGCTGAGCGGCAGCCAAGGAGCGGCAGCCAAGGAGCGACAGCCGAAGGGCGTTCATTCATCCCACAGCTCGTGTTGAATCGTGAACATGCGCTGCCCCTACCATTGCTGCAATGTTGTTCTCCACCCAGACCGGAATACTCTGCGACGCAACGTCAACAACCAGACAGACCGGCGCTGATTCCAGCAAGCGCTGTTGATTCCAGCACGGCTGGGTGCGCCAGCACCTCATGATATCTGAACTTCGATGGCCCAGTGCAGGTGTACCCAAAACCCCATCTCTGATATCTTACCCTGTTGTCCCGCTTAAACCGTCCCAACTCCCGCACCCTCTCGACGCTTCACCTAACAAACCGCGCCACTCTCACGCGGACGCTCGAACAGAAACAGCCATCCCACTGCTGGCCGCCTCCATGCCGGCGGCCATGCCGCGCCGCGCCACTCTGCAACTCGTCGCCTCCCGCGCTCTCCACCCGCTCCCTGTAGCTCTTCCCAGCGACTAAATGCGGCTGCGCGTGCTGCTCCCGCTGCTGGCGGCGGCGCTGGCGGCGTCTCCGGTGCTCGGCGACCCGCTGCAGGCGTTCGAGAGCTGCATGGCCAGCTCCAGCTCCAGCTCCAGCTCCAGCTCCGAGACGCAAGCGCTAGGCGACACGAGCGCCGTGGAGCTGGACGCGGACGGCAACTTCTTCGTGAACGCGTCGAGCCACTACGCCGACTACGCCACGGGCCCCAAGGCGCGCATCGACCGCAAGCCCGCGGGCGTCTTCTTCGCCGCCAGCGAGCCCGAGGTCGTGCGCGCCGTGGGCTGCGCGGTCGCCAGCGGGCTCGCGCCCGTGCCGCGCAGTGGCGGCCACTCGTACGAGGTGCTCAGCTCCATGGACGGCGCGCTGGTCATCGACATGGCCGAGATGAACGCCGTGCAGATCGTCTCGGAGGACGAGGCGGACGGCTCGGCCGTCGCCACGGTCGAGGCCGGCGCCAGGCTCGGCCGCGTCTACATGGAGCTCGACACCCAGGGCGGCTACAGCTTCAACGCCGGCACCTGCCCGACCGTTGGCGTGGGCGGCCACATCTCCGGCGGCGGCTACGGCGTGAGCTCGCGCAAGTACGGGCTCGCGGCCGACCTGACGATCGAGCTGCGCGTCGTGCTCTTCGACGGCTCGGTCGTGACGGCCAACGAGAACGAGCACGCGGACCTGTTCTGGGCCATCCGCGGCGGCGGCGCCGGCTCCTTCGGCATCGTCACACTCTTCACCATCAAGGTCTACAAGCTCGAGCAGGTGAGCGTCTTCAACCTGCAGTGGCTCCCCAAGTACAACGCCGACGTGCTGCGCGCCTGGATGGACTACTTCCCCACGGCCGACGAGCGCATCACGACGCAGCTCAACGTCCAGAGCACGGGCGCCACGCTCACAGGCCAGTTCCTGGGCTCCAAGGCGCAGCTGGACAAGGTGCTGAACGCCTCGGGGCTGCTCGACTGGGACGGCGCGCTGTCGTCCGACACGCGCCTCGACGACTGCACGCCTCTGGGAGCCAAGGCGTTCATCTGGAAGGGGAACTGCAACGCCACCGACGAGTTTGACGTCGCCGTCCACCTCACCACCGCAGACAAGGACTACTCGCGCATTCGCGGCGGCTACGCTGTCACGGTCATGTCTGACGAAGGCGTTGACGTGGTCGTTGAGTGGGCTGACAAGGTGCCGGACACGACGTGGGCGTACATTCAGTTCGAGGCCTACGGAGGAGTATTCGCCGATCAGGAGAACGACATGACGCCGTGGGCCCACCGAGACGCGGTCTACTCGATGCAGATTGGTGTCGGGACGGTCAAGGATGAGCCAACGACGTCGACGTCGTACGAGTGGATCAACGGGTTCATCGACGCACTGGCGCCGTACCTGGACGGCGGCAACTACCAGAACTACTGCGACCTGGACATCGGCGACGACTGGGGCGAAAAGTACTGGGGCGCCGACAACTTTGCTCGCTTGCAGCAGATTAAGGCGGCGTATGACCCAGACGACGTCTTCCACAGCGCTCAGTCGATCCCCGTGGCGTCGTCATCGTCGTCGGTGGCTGGGGAGGCAGGCGAGGGGTCTTCTGGAAGCGAAGAAAAGACCACGGATACTGGAAGCAGCTCCAAGCAAACTGGTCTTGGCGTCACTGCTCTGGTCACCATGGTGTTTGTGGTACTAGCGGGCCTCTAGACCACGTAGATGCGTTTGTTTGCTCAAGAGATACGCCTTAAAGAGATAAAGGGCTCGAATACATTGCATGGCACGCGGCTTGAATAAAATATCGCATGACACGCGATCTGTTGTCGGCTTGCAGTGCCTCTTCGTTCTTCTGGCCAAGTTGAAGCTATCCGATTCTGAATTATCCAAGTTACCATGAGACAGTCGAAGGGCGTCGGTGTCTGTCTCCTGTGTTTGGTACCACTCGTGTCTGCGCCAAGCGAAACTGGCGTGGCGGGCCGTCAGAATACCTCGTCCTCGCGCGAGCGTACGCTGGCGTCGAGTTGAATCTCAAAGCAGTTTTGGCTGAATCCATCGACGCTGCAAGCAAGCAGCCATGCAGCATAGTCGCCGCACCAGGGCTGCTTGAACCTCGCCACGCCAACTATAGACGCAACTTGTCAAGTACGTCAAAACTTCAGAAAACCAACGCCAAATGGCTGGCCCACAAGCTGAGGATTGATCGCGGATCGCCCACATTGCCTATCTTTATCGGGGACTAGACTTGGCGGATCTTGTCTGTCTCATTTTTTTTCGACTGACGTACGTGGCGCTGTAGACGAGCGCGAAGGCGTCGCTTCTGGCATTGCACCTTGAACCGTTTGTATGGGAACGACGCCAGCCACTACTGGTTTAGCGCTCACAACAATGGCGGGGTCGTCTCAACCGCGGTTTGGACGACCCCGACGGCGATCGGTGCTTCAGTTTCCGAAAAAAAACGACTGCATGTCTTTCCTCCCAGTTGAAGCGAGCGGGAGGACGCGTCACCACTCGTTGGCGCAGACAGACAGCGTAGCGTGGTCGATCGATCGAAGTGGGGCTGCTCTCCCTGGCCATTATTCGATCTCCATTGCATCCGCTGAGCACTGGCCAAGAAAGAGAAAGTGAAGATGGGGGACGCACTCACCAACGCTATCAACATTCTCGCATCGCTGTCAAGCCTCGCCATTTATCTTAGCCCCGCTCCAAGTCTCTATCGTGTCAAGAATGAGCGGAAGGCTGGAGATGTGTCCATCCTGCCGCTTGTTTCCATGTTTTCTAGTTGCTTCATCTGGTAAGCTGAACTTGGATTGTGCTTCGATACAGATCTTCACGGCAAGTATCTCTAACAAATAACGAATGACCATCAGGGGCACCTACGGCTTCCTCGTGCACAACCTGTTCCCGCTGTTCACTACCATGGCTATCGGTTGCGTGCTTGCGGCAATGTATATGGGCGTGTACTGCAAATACACTACTCAACCGATGCGCATCGCCAAAATTCTGAGCTTCGCGACCGCCTTCCTGATGCTCGTGATGACCTACGTTGCGATGGGGCTGACTGGCAAGACCGGCCAGACAACCGACGAGGTCGCGACCGTCATCGGCTACGTCGGCTCCATCGTGAGCTTCCTGCTGTATTCATCCCCGTTCGAGAAGATCGTCCAGGTTCTGCGCACTCGGTCCGCAGCATGTATCCCCATTGGGCTGTGCGTCGCGTCGGCCATCGGCAACAGCCTCTGGACAATCTCCGGCGCGCTCAACTTTGACCTCTTCGTGCTGCTGCCAAACGCCGTCTGCTCCGTGCCGCCCATGATCCAGGTCGTGCTGTACCTCGTATTCCGGCCGAAGAAGCAGTCGGCCATCCTGCTGCTGAACCAGCACGGCCCGGCGTCCCCGCAGGAGGCACGAGCAGCCCCAAAGACGCCTCCTGCCCTGCCCAACGACCACGAGAGCGACCTCGCCTACCAGGAGGTCGCCACCCCGCACTCCGACACCGTCATCCTGGTAGACTAGATGCTCATCTGCGTGTTGCTACACTCCTAGACTAGAAGCTCAAACCACAAGTTGAAGTGGTACCAACAATCAATTATTGATTTTCGTGCGCACTTACTGGGTTCGCATTGCTCGCAAAGCGAAACGAGACCGACAGCATGCCCAAGGCGTCGACCAGCTCGTCGGGCTCGGCCTCGGCCTCGGCGGCCTCGGCGCTGGGCGTGCGGCAGCTGCTGGACCTGGAGCGCGCGCTGTACCAGGAGAGCATCGAGCGCGCCGAGGACCAGCGCGAGCAGCTGGCCGAGGGCACGCTGGAGGCCTTCGTGCTGCGCTGCCTGCCGCTCGAGACGGACCGCGAGCGCGAGCTCGAGGCCGCGGCCGCGCAGCTGCACCTCAACCGCCGCAACGCGCTCGATCTGCTCGAGTTCGAGCTGCAGGCGGCTGACGACATCCTGCGGGGTGAGCGCCGCGCGCTGCAGCAGCGGCTGCTGGCGCAGGCTCAGCGCCGAGTGCGCCACCTGGAGCGGCGCCAGAAGCAGCTGGACGAGGTCGGGGCCGCGCGCTTCCGCCCCGCACTCGTCCGCAGGCTCGAGAAAGAACGCGCCAAGAGGAAGCGCGAGGCCGAGAGGAACAGGGAGCTGCCGGCAGCGGTGGACGCAGCCGCGCTCGTCGCCGAGCTGGACGGAGCGCAGAAGGACGCGCAGCGGGCGTTCAATTTCCGCCACATGCGCTTCGCGGTCCCGCCGCCGGAGCGGATCGCTGCCGACGTGGGGGACACGCTGCGTGAGTTCTCGAACCGAGTCGCTGCGGTCGAGGGCAGCTACGAGATGGAAGGTGCGGGTTGTAGTGCTACCTCTGTGCTGATGCTGGGGCTTACCGACAGTGGTGGTTCGATGGAGCAGTTTCCATCCTACCAGACGGACACACGCTGCTGTGTGAGCAACCCGATGGTCAGAACGCCACTTCGTTCCGCGTAGACAACTCGGTGGTGGTGGTGTCGCGCTTGAGCGAGGAGGAATTCCACGGCCACATAACGGCGATATCAGAGCTTGAGGTTCGCGTGGAACTGCTATGCGGCAACAAAATGCGCATCAGCCTAGATAGGCTGCGCGATGGCCGCTGCGCACTGCGGAATCTCTCTCAGCGTCAGCCATTGTCGCCGACTCGCGCTGTACCTCCAGTTCCAAGCGAGATTCGAGCGTCGCCGAGCGGGCGGAGGCAAGCAGCAGCGGAAGCGAGTAAGCTTTTACTTTTATCAGCTTCATGACGGCAAGTTCGCTCACACATTCGACACGTTTTATGCTACCTACTGCTACCTCTAGGTCGTCGTCGTCGCAAGACCACCGTCGACATTCGCCGAGGCTTCTAACTTTTCTTCTTTCATGCTGGGTTTGTATGCACCGAACTATAACTCACGCCTCGGTGCCTTCACCTGCTTTTCTTCTGTGTTGCCAACGTGGCCCCATCGCTTGCAACCCCGCTCGGTACAATCGGCTGGAAGGTGTTGACGAACGTGTATCGGGAGAACACGACAAAGAGCCGGCGGTACCACACAAACTGGCTGTGGTGGAGTTTCATAGCTCGATAGTTCCATGCTGGCCGGAAGGAAAACACAAATGCACTGTCGTCGGGAGCTGCCCCGTTGCGTCCAGCTAGCCAAAATGACAGTGGCGCGTCTAGAACCCCGATGTACTTGCGCAGTATGTTCGTGCTTTCGAGAGCCCAGCCACGAACACGTCTCGCCGGCTTGTCCTTGGAATCTTCATCAGTAGATGCCGCATCGCATTTCTCCTTTACGAGTCGAAGGGCAGATCGGACACCCCTGTACACCGAGACGTGGTTCGGGTGTCCCGACACTCCGTAGTCATCGAATGTGAACACCTGGCCGCCACGTTTCGTAAGCTGGTCTGATGCGAGTGAAAGACAAAATTAGTTGATGAACGTACTGCGTCGATCCGCTTGCTCTCGATGTACTCGAGCACCAAAGCCGCAATGTAGTCGACGCTCCACCGGTTCTGCATGCCGTCCTGCAGCTTCGGGTCTTCCAGTACACGCACGTTGTCCGCCTCGATCCCAAGAAACGCGGCGCAGTTGCGCATCTCGACATCTCGCTCGTCGCCCAGCCCGTCAAAGTTCCCGCGCGACAGCACCAGCAGATGCACCTGCCACTCATCCTCCGTGGGGTCGCGCTGCTCGCGCAGAGAGCGCAGCAGCGGCAGGAAGAACATGCTCTCGTCGTCCGGATGCGCCGTCACCAGCAGCGCTCGCTTCAAACCGCCGCCGCTGCTGCCCCCAGAGCGCGAAAGCGACGCAGGCGACCGCCTCGAGCTCGGCGCCGACGCGAACAGCGTCACGGCCATGGCGAACAGCAGCACGTTGACGCCCACGAGCAGGAACTTGGCCATCTCCAGCGCCTCCCCCGCCTCCATAGCGATCCTGCCGCCGATTGTCAAATGCGAACCTAGAGCGAACCTAAGCCTGCTGGCGGAGCTCTTGGCGGCGCGAGGCGATGGCGGCCGCGAGGTTGGCGATCTGCGGGTCCGTGTGGCCTTCCAGCGCCTGCAGGTGGGGGCCGAGCGGCTCCGAAGTCACAGCGGCCAAAGCGGGCGAGTCCAGCAGGAAGTAGGCGACCGAGAGCGCCGACAGCGCGGCGTTGAAGGCCGAGCGCGGGCTGCGAGCGCAGCTGACGCCCTCGTCGACGCTCAGCACGAACGGCGCGAGGATGTCGAGCCCGTCGCCGTCCAGGAACTGGCGCTGCAGCGTTGGGTCGGCGACGCAGTTGCTGATGCCGCCGAGCGCGAACTCGACCAGGTTGCGGTTCCGCTTGGGTTTGGCGTGGCGTTGAGCGTCATGGACTGCATCCTCGTCGCCTTGGAGCTCGGCCTGCTGCTGCTTGGCCTTGGCCTTCGCGGCTTCCTCCTGATCCGCGTCCAGGATATCCAGGAACAGGTCCATGACGCGCAGCCGAGCCAGGGAGGCGTAGTTGATGGGGTCGTAGCAGAAGTTGGCGAGGTTGGCCGCGATCTCCTCCTGCCGTAGCATCTGAGGAGACCGCTGGAATTCGTCAATCAGCTGCTGCAGGTACTCGTGGCGCGGCGCCGCGTCTTTGCCGTGGCGCTGCTCCAGTCGCTCGCGTGTTGTTAGCATCGTCGTTGATATTGATAGCCGCGCTTGGTGTTGGTTGCTCCTTGGCGGACAAATTCTTAAATGACAACTGCTTTCCGAGTCAATCATCAAAATGTAGCCATAATTACATCGGTGATTTGAAGGACGTTGTTCGGCCACTTGGGATTCATTCATGGAGTTACAGGGAGAGCGAGGTACGCCGACTCGGAAGCATTTAGAGCAGCTTGGTGTACGGCTTGATGGGGTTCTTGATGGTGCGGCACATGGGGTTCGTGCATCCAGGGCAGTTCAGCGGGTACTGCGGCGAGTGCACTTCCTCGGCGTCCAGGTGGCTCTTGACCAGGTCGGCCATGGCCTCGAACAGCAGCGGCTCGTCGTTCAACGACGGAGAGCGCTTGAACTCCGTGATGCCGGCCTCCTTGGCCTCCTCTGCGTACTCGACGTCGATTTCGAACAGCGTCTCAATGTGGTCGGAGGTAAAGGCGATTGGAACAGCCAGCACGTGCCTGGGATGGAGGATACGTGCGAGCAATTAGCAATTCAGCCCACCTAGCAAAGGCACTAAAGTGTGCACGGGTATTGATACGCACTTCTTTCCCTGCTGGCCAAAGCCCTTGATGGTGTCGCTGGTGCTCGGGCCCATCCAAGGCAGGTAGCCCACTATCGTAGCGCGTCAACATGTCAGATACTCGTGAACCAGAACCACATGGTTCAACCATTCATTCGACGTACCCTTCGACTGCCAGCTGAGGATGTAGCTGTTGTTGAGGCCGAGAGCCTTCATCACGTGCTGGACCGTGGACGAGATCTCGGTCGTGTACGAGTCGCCCTTGTACACGGTCTTCATCGGCACCGAGTGCGCCGAGAACATGATGATGACCTTGTCGCGGTCCTCCGGCGCGTACTGCGCAAGCCCGAGCTTGATGCGGTTTGCCACTGCCGAGATGTAACCGGGGTGCGTGTTCCACCTGCGATTGATGACGCGGTCAGGTCCCTGTTGGTGCGTTTTCAATGGCTGAGTGTGGCGTACCGGTCGAGCAGCGACCACTTGAAGTCGTCCGTCATGTCCAGGCGGTCGAGCTCCCGCCACAGGTGGTTCATGCTCGAGCCCGTGGTCGTGCAGGACCACTGCGGGTACTGCGAGAAGGCGACGGCGCGTGTGACTCCGTCGGCCTTCATCTGCTTGAGCGACTCCTCCGTCAGCGGGTTGGCGTAGCGGAAGAAGACGTAGTGCTTGTGCGGCGCGCTCTGCGAGTCTCCTACAGTCAGCTTCCCCTCCAGATTAGCAGCCAATGCTCACATAACACACACCTCCGGTCGGATCTGGTCGAGAATCCTGCACATGTTCTCGCCCTGGACGTTGGTCCACTTGAGGATGGGCGAGCCGCCGCCGATGGCCGCGTACTGCTCGGAGATGCGCGGCGTGCGGCGCTTGGCCACCCAGGGCCCGACCACGGGCTGCAGCTTGCCCATGGGGATGATCTCGGGGTCCGTGAAGAGGTTGGTGAGGAAGAACTGCACCTCCTTGAGCGACGAGGGGCCGCCCATGTTCATCATGGCCACGGCCGTCGGCGCCTTCCTGGCCGCCATGTTATTACTGTGGAGCAGAGACTGGAGCTGCGGCTGGAGCTGGAGCTGGACGCGGCAAGAGCGCGAGTGACCAGCCGACGACGTCGGCCCTGGTCGTTCGGCGGTGATCTTTGTGTCAACACGTGGTCGGTGCACCCGCCCAAGTCGATTCATAGTCGACATATCTACTATAACGAGTATTATATCATACGATACTAAATTGATCAATTACTCAGGTGAACAAAATATAATGTACATGTAATGCAGCCGGGTATGCAATAAAAGAGGTATGTCGGGTGGCGCTGATTCTGGCCGGTCTGAGCGTGGCGCGCGCCAACCACCGCCGCCTTCCACGGGCCGCGAGCGCGTCCGCCGCTAGTTAACAGCAGCGCCGCGCCAGCGAGTTGCACGCGGCCGCAGCGCAGCGGTCGTGCGCTCGCTTCCCGCTTCAATTCGCGGCTGTTGATCGCGTAGCGTCCCCATAATCACCTGTTCTCGCATGTGTAGACCACCAGAAACCCGTCAAAGGCGATACTCGCAAAATTCGGATTTCATCCAATCAAACCGGCCCGGCATTCGCGCCGGCAGATCCAGCACCTTGGCGCCTCATTAGCTCGCCTCGTTAGCTCGCTGTAAGGCTCGCGTCTTTAGCTCGCTGTAGCTCGCCTCGCTCGCTCGCTTGCCAAGATGCCGCGCGAGATCATCACTCTGCAGGTGGGGCAGTGCGGGAACCAGATCGGGATGGAGTTCTGGAAGCAGCTGTGCGCGGAGCACGGCATCTCGGCCGACGGCATCGTGCAGGAGTTCGCGACGCAGGGCCACGACCGCAAGGACGTCTTCTTCTACCAGGCGGACGACGAGCACTACATCCCGCGCGCTCTGCTAATGGACCTGGAGCCGCGCGTGATCAACTCGATCACCAACTCTGAGTTCCGCAACCTGTACAACCCGGAGAACTTCTTCGTGTCCAAGGAGGGCGGCGGCGCGGGCAACAACTGGGCCTCGGGCTACAACCAGGGCGAGCTGCACCACGACCAGCTCATGGAGATGATCGACCGGGAGGCCGACGGATCCGACTCGCTCGAGGGATTCGTGCTCTGCCACTCCATCGCCGGCGGCACCGGATCCGGCATGGGATCCTACCTGCTCGAGAACCTCAACGACCACTTCCCCAAGAAGCTCATACAGACCTACTCGGTCTTCCCCAACCAAACCGACTTCCAGAGCGACGTCGTCGTGCAGCCGTATAACTCGCTGCTCACGCTCAAGCGACTCGTGCTCAACACCGACTCGGTCGTCGTGCTCGACAACACGGCGCTCAACCGCATCGCCGTTGACCGCCTGCGCGTCGAGAACCCCACGGTGCAGCAGATCAATACACTCGTGTCCACCGTCATGGCGGCCTCCACCACCACGCTGCGTTACCCCGGCTACATGAACAACGACCTCATCGGGCTCATCGCGTCGCTCATCCCCACTCCGCGCTGCCACTTCCTCATGACGGGCTACACGCCGCTCACGATCGACGCGCAGGTCTCGGCGGTGCGCAAGACCACGGTGTTGGACGTCATGCGGCGCCTACTGCAGCCAAAGAATATCATGGTGTCGACGTCGACCAAGACGGGCTGCTACATTTCGATCCTCAACATCATCCAGGGAGACGTCGACCCGACGCAGGTGCACAAGTCTCTCCAGCGCATCCGCGAGCGAAAGCTTGCGCGCTTCATCCCGTGGGGGCCGGCATCTATACAAGTTGCGCTTTCCCGCAAGTCGCCGTATGTTGAAACTGCGCACAAGGTGAATGGTCTCATGCTTGCGAACCACACGAGTATCGGCACGGTATGTGGCATTGGCTTGAGCTGGCGGTGCAAATGTGATTGGAATGCTGACCAATGTGGTTGTGACCTGTTTTGCAGCTCTTTCACAAACTGTTGGTGCAGTACGACCGACTCCGAAAGCATGGCGCGTTCATCAACCAGTACCAGAAAGAGCCCATGTTCGCGGAAAACCTGGACGAGTTCGACAACGCGCGTGAGGTCGTGCAGAGCCTCGTGGACGAGTACAAGGCGAGCGAGAGCCCGAACTACGCGACGTGGGGCCAGACGCCACCCGAGTCAGCCGACGGCGACGTCCGCATGGCGCAGTAGATCTGGTCTATTTAACGTTTCGACGCACTCGTTGTGTATGCTCCTCCTGCCTGCTCCGCTCGCTGCTGCAGCTGCCAGGCCCCTATGTCAGTGTTCGCTCGCGCCGCATGACCTTCTCGTCAAACTTGACGAGGAAGACGGTCTTGTCGCGCTGCCCGCCGCCGACCTCGACCGTGTGGGCCGTGACCTGCGCCGGGAAGCCTCCGCTCGTGAGGATGCCGCGGACGATGCCGGCGAGGTACGCGGCGCAGTCGAGCTGCCCGAGGTCAGGCGGCACCGAGATGAACTTGTTGGTGAGCGGCTCGAGCTCGTGGATCATGTACTCGTCCTCGTTCTCGGTGCTGCGCTCGAGCGCGTCGGCGGCCTTGCCGAACAGCGCCTTCCAGCACGTCGACACGATGAACTGCTCCGTTGCACCAGTCAGAGAATACTATCCAGTCATCTACCTCCACCTCTAGATCCACGCTAACTCACCTGCAGCATGCCGAGCAGCCGCGTCTCGCGCCGGCCGTTCTTCTCGCGGTGGCACAGCACCTCGCCCACGCGCACGCCCACGCCGAAGCCCGCGTCGTCCAGCCTGGAGCGAGCCTCCGTGAGCGACCTTCAGATATCCTAAGCTCTATTACGGCTGATACAGCCGAGCGCACCGGTTCTCGAGGTCCGAGATGTTCTGCACGCGGCCCTGGAAGTACTGCACCATCTCGGAGAAGAGGAAGGCGAAGGCGCTGAGGCTCACCTGCGGCCGGGGTACGCGCGGTTAGGCACGGGTTACGCTGCTTGTAGGAAGGCCGCGGAGGCGGGAGAACCGCCGTTGGAACCGCAGCACACACCTCCGACTTGCCGCGACTCAGTGGCCGGTCCAGGATGTGCAGCTTGGTCGTCGCCACGCCCGTGCTGCGCCGCGGCTCCATCATGTTGCGCTGGATTTGCGCCTTTGACGTTGGCGATGTGATTCTCAAGGTAGTCATATAGTTCCGATTCAACTAAGTCCGATTTGCTTCAACATGTAATAAGGTGATGACTGGGTGTGTCTGGATGAACCCGGCGTTACATTGCGTTGGCGGTAATTGCAGGTGGATCGGGTTCACTTCTTTTCATAAACGCAAGGTCTGACACTTCTCATGTTTGGCGATCGAGAGTCGGGATATCAAACCATCTCATAATTCACTTAGTCTTGTACATGTTCACGAGGCGTGGGGTGCATCATTCCACTCGGATAGTATTTGAATTCTCGTTTTCGTGATTACAGCTACCTAAATATCGAATCTGATGAACATTGACAAACTCAGGTGTCTCCGCTATCGGTCAAGCTTCTGTGCAGCCATGCGAATTGGAAGCTGAAGTCAGAACCTGCATTAAACGACCATATTAGCGCCAAGATGATTCGTAACAGCAAAATCGACCTACCAAAGTGCTCCAGGAGTCCTTGAACCGTATAGACAATGCAGAGCATAATTCCTGCTTGCACAGAGGCCCAACGAAACTCTAGCACCATCGAAAGCTGGGCGACAGGTGAAAAGTTAAGATGCTTGCGCAATATCCAATCCAGCACAATGAGCGAAATGAATTCGACCATTGCGTACGACAACATCCTGAGCACCATCGAGCCGATATTATCGACATTGACGCTGGAAAGTTGAACGCAAAATGCCCGATTCGGTAAAAAGACCATCACGGTAGCATACGAAACTGCGGAACATTTGAGAATCGTTGTCAGTACCATGTAGTTTCCTAGAAGCGGTAAGACTGCAGTGGCGTGTAACGTACTGTAGATGATAGGCACGATAACTTCAATAAGCTCTTCGAGGATTGAAAACTCGGTGAGATGGAGAAGGCGAAGAGTTGTTGCCACGTACTCGGTTTGTGCTGCAGCAGTTGTATGTGTGTTACAAGATGCCTTCCTTACGATGACACCACCCTTCACAGACGGAGTGTCAACAACGATGCTCTCCTCCAAATTCGCTTGAAATGGAGCAATGGTGTTTGCTGCTGTTGTTATATCTGCACGCTTGGGTTGTATGGAGGGCGAGATACGAGAATTTACTATGCTCCAAGCAAATTTCTTGAAGCAGCACGGATTTCGATTGCATTTGCTCAAACAATAATAACTTGTTGAATCATGCCCGTACATTAAAGGTATATGAACGACATTGTTACGAGAAATCAAGGCCACAGCACGATCAACCACCGAAACGCACTCAACAGGAGATGCCACGTCCTCATTTACACGAATAGTATGGTTGAGGGTCTCAAGTTGTTGCGTCATAGCATAAACATCGTAAATCACTGAGCTTGAGTGCAGGAGATCGACCAGCAGCAGTACCAGTACAGTCATGATAGTCGTTGCATTCTGCATACTGAATGCAACAAACATAGCGTGGAAAACACTGGCTGTGAAAGTAATGATGACGGCTTTTCGTCAGCTTGCTGCCTAATGATGTTGCCAATTGTGAGTCTGTAGCCAATTTTCACGACGCCGGGCACGAGCGACAAAGCAGTTTGTCCCAGTGGAGACGAGAGGCGAAACGCGTAGTTGTAAAGTGGATAAACGAATAACTGCGTGGATAACACAGCAGTAGCCGCGACCCATTCTTTGAGCGATTTGGTTGCCTCGGAATCAGCGAAAACGCGACGGAGCGAAAATATGCCTGTAAATGCCCATACTGTCCCAACGTGGGGAAAGGAAGTGATTGTCATGATGAATGGAACCGGGAACCCAATTTCAACCGCGAAAATGTACGCAGTCACCATTGCTACCGCCGTACTAACCGACACCGCGATCAAACTCTGAAAAAATGTTATCTTAAGCATTCGAACCCCAAGATGGGCTATGACAATAAAGCAGGTAGACAGGATGAAGTTGACCAAAGCAAAACGAGTCCAAAATCCAGTGTTATCGTAAACCCCAGCTGACGGTGCATTGAGTGGGATAAGTTCCAGAAGAGAGATGATAGCTATACTTGGGCAGGGCGTGATGCAGAGTAAGATTGCTAGGCCTTTGATTGAGAATTTATTGTCAATATACTCTTGTAGAGCTCGCAGTCGATTAATGGAGTACTCCCCGCAATGTTCGATCTGAACGGACTCCAGCAATTGAAGGGTTCTTGAGATCGCACTGAGTATACGTGCTTTGGAATCGCATTGTAGCATACTTGTCCCAGACTGACCACTTCGAAAGTGAGCAAAGTCTCGCGCTGTGATCTATATTTGTTCTATACCAGTCGTGTGCATCAAAACAAGAACACAACCTGGATCGTGACAGCCCTCACAAGCTTATTGAAGCTTCGAGTATGGCTTCAACCGTCGCGTGTGAATCCTGAAAGACCGACGACATGTCCGAAGTCGTGAGATATCGAAGATCCCTCTCCGTGGGAGCCTGAACGCGAGTGTTTTCAAAACAAATCCGCTCACAAGATAACCAGCCAGTCTGAAGGTATAATCGTCTGGTTGACGCACTTGCGTGAACTAGTGGGAATAACCTAGTCAACAAGCGTTATCATTGTATTCCCTACTTTGTTTTCTTCTTGGCTTTCTTTTCGTCCTTCCTCTTGTCGTCCTTCTTCTTGTCCTTCTTGGACTTGGGTTTCTCGGGCTTGACCTTGGCATCCGCCTTGGCGTCCTTCTTCTTCTTCTTGGACTTGTCCTTGTCCTTGTCCTTGTTGGCCTTGGAGGCTTTCCTGCCCGCGTCGTCCTTCTTCTTGTCTTTGCTCGACTTTTTCTTCTTCTTTTCGTCACCGTCGGCCGCTTTACCTGCTTTCTGCCCACTCTTCTTGGGCTTCTTGTCCTTGGCGTGGTCGTACGCCTCACGCCACTTGCCGTCCTTGTCGTCCTTCTTCTTCTTGGCGCCGGCTTTTTTCTTCGACTTCTTGCCGTCCGTGTCGACGGGCAGCTGCTTGTTGCGAAGCTTTCGGCGCATGCGCTTCATGGCGTACCGCTCCATTGCTGCACGCTTCCTCCGCTTGCGCCACTCCATCAGGAAACCGGCAATCAGCACAACCGCTACCACGCTGCCACCGATAATTAGTCCCCAGGGCAGTGGCGGGACATAAGTCCATTCGTACTCGTTTCGCCCAGACTCAAAGCTCCTATCAACGTTCCCTGCAGGATCAACTGCGCGAATGCGGATGCGGAATGTGCCGCCGTCGAGCCATGAACTTGTGTCAAGGTATCCCTCACTCTCCGTAGTTGAGATCGTGGTGCTTGAAGACGTAGTAGCGAGGGCGATGCGTGTCCAGTTGCGCACAACAAGCATTTCAATCGTGTCGAGAACCTCATACTCAAACACACAGCCGATCTCGTCGCTCGTAAACTTAAACTCCGTGTCGGAGCTGCCATCACGAGGCACCAGTGTGAACTGCGAAAGTGGCAGCACGGGGTCGCGGTACCACAAATCATTGTCAAAGTAGTCTGGGGCTGTAATGAGACCACCGAGAACGAACACTCGACCCTTGAAGACGGCACCAGCGTGCCCGGAGCGGAAACTCGGCTGCCACCGACATATCGTTTCTTGCGCGTCCACAAAGACATCACGAAGGATCTGTACCTGGTCGATACCATTGACGTCCGGCCAGTACTTGCGGCCAGTTGTAGCGCTCGTAGCTTGGTCTCCATAGTGCTCACAGCCGTCCCACGTAACGTCTTCTGTAGCATCCGCAGCAGTGGCGGCGGTCTCCGCTAACGCCAGCAGTGCTGCCTGGTCTAGATCTGCCGCGACGGTGCACTGCTCTACCACAAGCTTGGCGAGCGCCATGTAGTCACACACAGGCATACCCTTGGTGGTGAGTGAAGTCGCCAAGATCGAGTCTAGGATTGAATCCACCGATGGCAATGGCAGTGCGACGGAAGATGGCGGGAGATATCGGATCGGTACAAGTTGGTCATAGGCAAGACTCGACAAGTCACGGATGGTTGAGATGCCTGCTCTTTCCAGAGCATCTGCGTTCTCGCTCGTCACGATGCGCAGCATGCGGACGGAGCTATCGGGAGTCACGTAACCTTGCGTCTCGGTTCCCTGGCCAAAGTCTTGCACCCACTCACTAGAGTCCGACGACCACTTCCAAGCCCACACGTCTTCTAGCGGCCGCTCCTCGGACTCGCCGAAAATCACGAGCAGCTCACCCGGGTCATCAGTGTCTGTTGTTGAACTACTTGTTGAGCTGCTGGCACTGGGACTGACTAGAGCGACAAGCTTGGCTCGAGGAGACCACGGAGCTGAGCGCGTGACTAGCGACCACGTCTTGCCATCTGCGCTCGACCACACGTCATTCAGCAGCTTGGATGTGCCATCTGGGCCTGTGTCGGTGTCTGCTGCGCTCGTTCGCCCGCCTAGGATGTACAGAAGGGATCTGAACGAGACCATCGCGTGCTCACCTCTGCTAACAAACGGGGAGCTAGACGTGGACGCGAGCTGCTTCCACGTCTCACCATCGCTTGAAAACCAAACGTCGTTCAAGTACTCACGCAGACCACCACCGCAGGCAAACTCTTCACCCACGGGTCGCTTCCGAGCGTGCTCCTCAACACCGCAGTTACCGCGCTCAACCATCGCATACCCACCCGATACGAATATTTTCTCGTTGTGCACTGCGACGGCGTGATATTCCCGTGGAGACCAAACGTTGCAGGCGCAGTATCCGATGCTGTACGTCTCGTCAAATACACAAGAGGCATCGCCCTCGCAGTCGTCGCTACTTTCGCATTGAAACTCCTCTCGCCCAGCCTTGTGGACGAGTGCACGCTGAGGAAACTTGCAGCCAACATTAACGAGAGTCCACGACGCTCCAGCATCACTTGAGCGCCAGATGTCGTTCTTGAGAACAGCGTACTCCCGCCACCGCGCATTCCGTGGCCCAACAGAGGTTCGGATATTCGTCAGCTCTCCTGCCGTCACACCAGCCCGCATCTCAATCTCCGGCACCGGGATATGCTCACGAGCTCTACCACCAAGAACCATTAGTTCGTTCTGGAAGGAAATTACCGCAAAGTTTCGCCTTGGAGAGAACATGCTGTCCGCTAGATACGCTCCGGGTGGCGCCGATGGATCATCGCACCCGGACGGAGGGTTGACAGCCCAAGCCGCCGCTGCGCATGCGATCCATTCATCGTAAGTCACCCCTCTAGGAGGAGTCTTGCCGCTATTGGTTTGCAGCCACGTAAGGTTGGCCACAAGCTGCGGGAGGGCGTCGCCCCACTTGTTCTGCTTCAGCAAGCTGCTCTCGACTTTCCACGTGATGCCTGTAGTGGACCAGACGTCGTTCTTGAAAGACCCGCCTCCCGGATACGCGCGCAGGTCCTGGGAACCCTGGACGTTCGAGTCACCGCCGATCAGGAACAGCCGGGCCTTCCGCCCTGTGCTCGCGACGTACGCGTCGCTGAAGTCGAGAGCCGTAACAGCATGACCGTGCCGCCTTGTCCAAGGCGAAGTCGCCAGCACCGCCGTGTTGGAGTGGCGCGTGCTCCCGCTCACCTGTGCCCAGTTAGCTGCCAGCGCATTTTGTGCCAGCACCACGACCCAGACAGCAAGAAGGATGGGTGTCTTCATGCAGACGTGAATGGGAATGCCACCGCTTCAACAAAACGAGCCAAGCATGACGAGATAAAAATACCATTTGGTTGTCATTGAGATGCTAAACGTAGCCATCCGCCACGTCAGTCATGCCGTTTCGAATGGCTACACTGTCTACACCACTGCTCACAAGTACGCGTTGAACTCGCGCATGCCTAGCCGAACGAACTGCTGGTGCAGCTCCTGCACGTCGCTGGGGAGCTGGTCCACGCCGACTCGCTCAACTTCCGCTTCGAGCTGCCCGATGTTGAGCGCGACCTGCATGATCTTGCGTGGAGATGCAGCCTCTGCCATCGGAATGCGAGCGCACTGCCGGATGAAGTGGTTGATCTCGATGGTGGCGCCTTCAGCGTCCACTTCTGGCAGCTGCATCGCTTGGGCGTAGAAGTCAAGCCGCTCAGTCGTTTGAACAGCGGGCGACCACTGCTTCTCGCCCGCATCAGCCGACAGCGAGGGTTTCACCTTCTGCCACTCGTTCCAGCCGTCCCACTCGCCACTGAGAGCTGCCAGGTACCGACGCTTGATGTCATCGCGGTAGGCAGCGAACGCACTGAGCGTGGGCTCCATCAGACTTTGAAATGGCTGGATGCCTGAATGCGCGTTGCATTTTCAGCCAATCACACCATCTCGCGCCATTTTTGGCTGTCGTTGGCGCCACCTGGAGATGTGGCCGCGAAGAGCACATGATGCTGATGACGCTGGCAACGCAGCTCCAGCTAAGGCCCAGACGCCGAGTCACAGCGCTGTGTTGAGTCGTCCTGGGCCGCCGCTGGGGCTGCAGACTGAGCCCAAGCGCCAAATTCTCGCGCGTCCAGCAGGTGCCAAGCCAAAAGCACCGCTGGCGTTGCCTGCGTCGACCAAATGGGCGCCGCGACGAGCTGTGAACGCCGCTAGTACGGCTGCAGTGAAGGCTCCGACAGCACCAATTGCTGCACTTACTTATAGTGCTTTAGGCTCTATCAAGGCTCAAGTGAGTGGTGATCGACGACCAGAGAAGCGCAAGGAGAGCAATCCGAGCGTGCCTGCTATTCTCAAACGACCAAAGACGAGTGCTGCATCCTCTGCTGCGATTGAAAGGAAGAGGAAGGATAAAATGCCTAAGACAACATCAACCAATAGTTGGAAGCAACGACAGCAGCAGTGGAACGCGAGTGCTAAGGGCAAATCAGCCAAACAAGCTTCAGAGGCGGAGAAAGAGAAGGCTGCACGCCAAGAGGCTGGATTCGATTTGGTGTTTCAAGAGGTGTTTGGCCAGCAAAAAGCTCGCTCTCACCAATCATCAGCGCATACAGCTTCGTTGTCGTCTGTCCCAGGAAATGAGTCGGATGCAAATGTTATTCGGACACAACCACTCGCTGAAAGTAGCGGAGATGAAGCAGATGAAGATGGGCTCGAGCAGAGAGGCCTCGCGTTACCTCTGCTCGCTTCGGGATCCACT
This sequence comes from Phytopythium chamaehyphon, assembly GCA_023334415.1. NCBI lineage: Eukaryota > Oomycota > Peronosporomycetes > Pythiales > Pythiaceae > Phytopythium > Phytopythium chamaehyphon. The sequence goes on along the minus strand of JAASGX010000038.1, from coordinate 19,679 downwards.
GCTCCAATAGCCGACCGAGACAACAATCATGAAGGTGACGACGATGATGGTAACAGTACGAATGACTCAGGCGACGAGTGGAAGTTCACGAGTGGTGGTGGCGCGCTATGCTTGGATGCCTTCGAAGACGATGCAGAAAGAGATGGAGATGAAAATGCAACATCCGGAGAAGTCGGACGACGTGCAGCTTTTGCTCGATGGAAGGAAGAGGATGCGAGTCACTCAGTTAGCAGTAACTTCGTCAAGCTGAATATGCGAAAGAGGTTCAAGGGCAGCTCTGGACGCGCAAAGAAACTGCCCGCGTACCTTCGTGCTCGTGGTGAGCAGTTTGAAGCTGGTGAAAACGAAGTTGGCCGGCAATATGGGTCCAAAAAGAAGCAGCCGGCATCAGCAAGTGGCGGAGGCGCACTCATGAATGACGGGCTTGATTTTATAGATGAGTGTTTGCAGGTACTAGCAAAAGTGGAAAATGAGCGTGCTAATGTCCAGTCAAACGATGCCCAAGAAAGCACTGAAGCCGCCAGCAGTGATGATCCGTCTCCACCACGGTGTCACCATGGACTTGTGTGCCAGGAATTGGTTGTGAAGAAAAAGAACAAGAATCATGGGCGGGCCTTTTTTGCATGCTCCATGGGTTTCGATGAAGGCAGGTGCGACTTTTTCCTCTGGAAGGAAAATCACGTCCAGCTTGCGCTTCGCCAGTTATTTGCTAGTGCCCCAATTGATGCGGTCGAGGGTGCAGACTTTGTGCCAATGGATCCTTCTAAGTCGATGGACGAGCAGCGAGATTCGCTGTTAGCCAATTTACGACTCGTGTTTGGGCACCCGAGCTTTCGTCCCGGCCAAGAATGGGCTATATCCCGTGTCTTTGAGAAAAAGAATACACTGCTAGTGCTTCCCACCGGTGCAGGCAAGTCATTATGCTATCAGCTACCGGCACTTTTTCTTCCAGGCGTCACGCTCGTGATCTCCCCGCTCATCTCGCTCATGAACGACCAGTTTGATCGATTACCTCCATTACTCAAACAGCAAGCAGCGTGTCTTGCGTCTTCTTCGGGATCGTCGTCGACGAGTAAAGCAAAATATGCAGAATTTGTTCGTGACTTGCTTGGTGGACGGCTAAAGCTGGTTTTTCTGTCACCCGAGCGTGCGCTTTCAAGTGGTATGCAGCGCCTCTTGCATCAAATTCGCTCTCGTCTATCGCTTGTGTGTGTTGATGAGGCTCACTGTGTATCTGAGTGGTCTCACCACTTCCGTCCAAGCTACCTACGCTTGGGGCAGGTCTTTCGCAACGCCAAATGTGTACTTGCTATGACTGCAACTGCTTCACACCGTGTTGTCCAGGACGTTGTTCAGCAACTTGGTGCTCATCAACGCCAGGTGGCCGAAGGCAATAGTGAAGAAGACGAAGAAGACCCGAGTGAAATGGTCATGCAATTGCCTTGGCAACGATCTAACCTCAAGCTACGGGTGCGTTCTGTGACATCAGACGAAGAACGAACAGTGCATCTATGTCGATATTTGACGTCCCTGACGACTGGAAAAGGCAGTGTCGCTGGTGGTGGGGTCATTATCTACGTGCATCAACAACGTCAGACGGAAGAGCTTGCGCGAGTTCTCACCGAGCAACTCCCAAAGCTCAAAGTGGGCTATTACCACGCCAAGATGGACCCGGAGCTCAAAGAAAAGACCCAAGTGGGCTTTATGCGCGGGAAGCTGCGTGTCGTTGTTGCGACAATCGCGTTTGGCATGGGCATTGACAAGCAGAATGTTCGTGGAGTCGTCCACTTTCATATGCCTTCATCAGCAGAGAACTACTTGCAGCAGGTTGGACGAGCTGGTCGTGATGGCAAGCCTGCCCGTGCGTTATTGTTCTTGGCCAAGCAAGATGCACGCCTCTTCCGATCTTTAGCATTCTCCAATGCACTCGCATCGACCCAGTTACATCAGCTGATCAAAATCGTTTTCTTGACCACGAGCATTACCAGTGAGTATGATAGCGTCGTAGCAGTCAGCACATGTATCGACGACGGTGGAGAAAGTCACTGGCTGACACTAGAGACGGGGTGGGCTGAAAGTGCGCTTGACATGAAATCGGCGACTATCGAGACATTTTTGACTCTATTGGCGCAGAAGATGCCGATGAGCAAAATCTCAAATGCAAGCTCAGCTGGTGTATCGCTGCTACCCTCTGGTGCGTCAAAAGCAAGTGTGCAGCTCTCTGACAAGCAAATGCGTTCATTACCGGGAGGTTCTGATCTGAGGCGACTACTAGCTGCCTGCGATCCATCAGGAACAACACAAGTGAAACATGCAAGTGTCCAACACGATGTCAATGGGTACTTGATCACTTCGACTGCCACCTTTCACATCGGGGAAATGGCCCACGCACTATTTGGTGGTGTTTCTCGTGTTATGACGGACTTCTACAGTCCGGTGGGGGAAGAAGAGGGCGAGCAAGTAGGTAGAGAGCAGCGTCGACTGCTCCAGCTACTTCGTCAGGCGCAACTAGATGGCCTTGTGCAGCGGGTCACACTGGAAGCACCTGCCTTCTATGTCCACGTTCGCTATACGCCCAACACTACGACAGAAACGAAAGCTGACCTTGTTGCAGTCGTAGCTCAGCAGCTTTTCGAACAGCACGAAAGTATGGAAGAGCGCCAACTCGCACGCCTAGCTCGTTTGTACGCAGCTCTATCGGCTGCTGCTGTTCCCGTTGCAGCTCCAGAAGACGAAGAGCTGGATGAAGAAAAGGCGAGTGCTCTGGAAAATAAGCTATCGCAATATTTCCAGCTTGAAGAAGTAGATGACGACGACGCAATCGACCAAGCTGACCATAGGTTGCTGGCTGAAGTGCTCGAACCATTGTCAATGGCAATGATTGAGCAGATTGAAAGAGACGTCCGCGCCCTCATTACCATGATGCGGCGAGATGTTGAGCCTGAAGTGGAGAGCGATGATGAGTTGCCGTGGACTAGTCTGAGTGCCGCTCGCATCTTCCACGGCCTTGGCTCACCCGCATTCCCAGTACGCCTGTGGCGACAGCACGGCTGCTGGCGCAAATATGATGGTCTGGCATTTGAGAAGCTTGCTCGAATTGCGGAGCGAGTTATCAGCGCTGAACAAGTTGTAGTAGAGGATAACTGCTAATCGATACAAGAGCAATCAAGACAGTTTTATTACTTTCTGGTTGCTTCTCTTATGCAATGGTGATCGGGAAGCACGACAGGTCTTTGAGATCCACGAGCACGATGGTTGCCGTCTCGGCAAACGATGGAATACTCACGAGGCGAACATGCTGACCCTTGTTTGTCCCGTCAATCATTCGCGTGGCGAACGCCTTCTGGTTTCCTGCAAAGAACACGTGCGGACACACCTCGAGCACGAACGGGTCTTCATTAGCTAGTGGAAAACACGCCAGCAGGTCCGGAGCAGTGGGCGCGACGTGGCGCCACTCAAGGCAGCGCTGCATGGCATCAAGTGCACGTGCACCCTCGTCGACAGCGTCTTCGCCCATGGTTTCGTCGTCCGTGCCGTCCTCTGTGCTAGGTCTCCGCTCTAGCAAAGTAGATTGCAGCACACTCGATAGCGGTTGCCCGGAGTGTCCCAAGAAGGAAACACCTCCGATTTCCGCCTCGTAGGGATTCGTCACAGATCGGAAGGACGCGAACCGAGAGCTGCAGGGGAACAGGCACGGGTGCAGACTCTGTTGCGGCAGCGTGTAGCTGCTGGGATCGGTCGCGCCAGGCATCACATCCACGGCCATGGAGCTGGCGAGCGAGGAAAGAATCTCGTCAAGCTCTCGCAGCGGCGCAGCCTCTGCATCCAGCTGCTGAGCAGTCTTCTTCTTGTGGGCGCTCGCTGACTCGCCTTCATCAGCAGCCGACGGCTGGCTGGCGCTCTGGATCGAGTTGCCGACGACCACTGTGCGCACAATCTGCGAGACAAACTGCTTCTCTTGGTCGTCTCCGATGCGGCCGGCAAGGTAGTCGACCAGCAAGTGCGTGTGCAGCGGGGCCAGAGCTGCCTGCTTTGACCCAACGGAGAGTCCGGACACGAGCGCGATGTACTCGCTGTCTGGGCGAGTAGGGAGTTCCTGCTGAGGCGGGAGCGACGGCAGGAAGACGCGGTCCACGCGGAAACCGGCGTCTTCCATGCGTCCGCGCACGCCCAGCACGACGCCCGTGACGAGCGTGGCGACCGAGACGTCCCCGATGAGCTCGACGCGGCCGCTCTCGTCCTCCAGCAGCAGCTGGTCGTCCTCGGAGGCGAGCGGCTCGTCGGCGAGCTCGATGGGAGTGAGCCCGCGCTCGCTCACGAGCTCCTTGAAGACGTCGGGCTTGCGGTCGAGCACCTTGAGCAGCGTGCCGATGACGACGACGGCGTCCTCGCCCTCGCGCAGGTCAATGATCTTGGGCAGTACGGGCGCCGCGCTCTCACCCTCGCCCTCACTCTGCTGCTGCTCCACCTGGCGCGCCACAACGTCGCGCAGCTGGTGCAACCGACTGACGTAGATGTGCGAGAACTGCTGCGCGTACGGCTTCTGCTTGAGCACGAAGCGCTGGTACGTCCCCTTGTACTCGGCCGAGCGCCGCGCGATCTGCCGCCGCACATAGAGCGCCGCGTTAAGTACGTGGACAAGAACGACTCTCGTACAACAACTACAGCCAGCGAGGTACTCGGCCAGCGCCGCGCTTTCCCCGCAGAGCCGTCGACGGCGCCGCTCACCTGCTCCATCGCCGCCATGTCGCCTCCAAACGAAGTTGGCGCCAAAACCGACAGGCGTTTTCGTTCGCAAAAGTAATCATATATGTTTAATATTTTTATATTATGGCCTCCAAATTATTTTTGAATTGTATTATATAATCATATATGGTATAAATATTACGTTATGCGATGCAACATGATGCCCATCGACGGATTTGGTGGGTGAGCGAGCTGATGGCGGGGTCGCTGGCGGGCGGCGAGGCGGCGGCCAAGCGGCTGGCCGAGGGCCTGCGCAAGACGCTGAACCTGCCGCAGACGGCGTTCCCCATGCGCGCGAACGCGGCGGCGCGCGAGCCGCAGCTGCACGCGCGCTGCGTGGCGCTGGTGGTAGACGCGCAGAAGGCGCGGAGACAGGCGGGGCGGCCGCGCTTCGAGCTGCACGACGGGCCGCCGTTCGCCAACGGCGAGCTGCACATGGGCCACCTGCTCAACAAGGTGCTCAAGGACGCCGTCAACCGCTACAAGGTGCTGCGCGGCTTCGCGGTCGCGTACGTGCCCGGCTGGGACTGCCACGGACTGCCCATCGAGGTCAAGGCGCTCGGCCGGCTGCAGCAAGAGGCGGGCGACCAGCTCGACCGACTCAGCGCCTCCGAGGTGCGCAGGCTCTCCAGGGAGCTCGCAAGGGCCGCCGTGGCCGACCAGATGAGCGACTTCAAGCGCTGGGGCGTGCTCGCCGACTGGGACGACGTCTACCTCACCATGGCGCCCGAGTACGAGGCGCGTCAGTACGACGTGCTCAAGAAGATGGTGAGCGACGGACTCGTCTTCCGCGGCTTCAAGCCCGTCTACTGGTCTCCGTCCTCGCGCACGGCGCTGGCCGAAGCGGAGCTAGAGTACCAGGACAACCACGTCTCGCTCGCCGCCTACATCTCGTTCCCGCTGCTCTATCTCGCGCAGCCCGAAGCGCAGCAGGCGCTCGCCTCGTTCGTCGACAAGGGTCTGAGCACCGTCATTTGGACCACGACGCCGTGGACCATTCCGTCCAACCAGGCACTCAGCGTCAATGCCAAGCTCGAGTACGCCGTCGTCGCCTCGCCCGAGGACGCTGGTGCTCGACACTACCTGGTTGCTCGGGACCTCGTGAACGAGGTTGCGGAGAAGCTGGGCAAGCCGCTCGAGGTGCTTGCGACGATCGAGGGCAAGTGGCTTGAGGGCAGTCGCTTCTCGCATCCGCTCGACTCGACCCGCGAGTCCGTCATGCTGCTCGGAGACCACGTCACAATCGACGCAGGTACCGGTGTCGTTCACACAGCTCCGGGCCACGGTCAGGACGATTACTTCGTGTGGATGGACTACCACCACAAGCGCAAGAGCGAACCGGTTATTCATTGCCCCGTTGACGGGCATGGCAAGTTCACGGCGGACGCTGGTGCTGACCTGCAAGGTCTGGAGGTGCTTGGCGATGGCAACAAGGCAGTGCTGGACAAGCTCTCAAGCTCGGGCAACCTGCTGGTGTCCAACAAGTTCAAGCATCGATACCCGTACGACTGGCGAAGCAAGAAGCCCGTGATCCTGCGCGCGACGGCACAGTGGTTTGCGAAGCTCGACTCCTTACATGAGGCTGGTGCGCGAGTGCTGAGCGAGGAGACGGGTGAGACGCAATTCGTTCCCAAGTCGGCGCGTCGCCGACTCGAGGCTACCATTGCGAACCGTAGCGAGTGGTGTATCTCACGCCAGCGTGCATGGGGCCTGCCGATTCCAGTGTTCTATCACAAGGAGACTGGTGAGCCGCTTATGACTGAGGAAACAATCATGCACCTGCAGACCCTTGTTCGCAGCTACAAGCCGGCCACTGATGATGGTAGGGAAGGCGCTGACTGCTGGTGGGATCTGTCGGTGAAGGAGCTGCTCCCTCCAAGCATGGCTGGCGTTGCTGATCAGTACGAGAAGGGCACCGATACGCTTGACGTGTGGTTCGATAGTGGCAGCAGTTGGCACACAGTTCTCGATGCTCAGCAAGATGGTATCAAACAAGCCGACGTCTACTTGGAGGGTTCAGACCAGCATCGCGGCTGGTTCCAGTCGTCGCTGCTCACGTCGCTTGCGATGCAGAAGGTTGCGCCGTACAAGCATGTGGTGACACATGGCTTCACGCTTGATGAGCGTGGGCTCAAGATGTCCAAGTCTCTTGGCAACACGATCGCTCCGCGAGAGTTCATTGACGGCGCGACCCTGACGTTGGCTGCTGATCCGAACAAGAGCAACCCGAACAGCAAGAAGACACCGAAGCCCAAGACGATCAAGGTGCCAGCTTACGGTGTTGACGTGCTGCGCTACTGGGTCGCGAGCACCGACTACACTGGCGATGTCAGCGTTGGCCCCTCGGTTGTGGGCAAGGTCAGCGACTCGCTGCGCAAGGTGCGCAACACGGCGCGATTCTTGTTGGCCAACCTGAACGACTTCGACCCAGCCAAGCATGCCGTGCCGTACTCACAGCTGCCAGAGCGTAGTGTGGACCGGTACATGCTTCACGAGCTGGCGCAGCTGCGCACGTCGGTGACGGACGCGTATGACACGTTCGCATTTTCTCGCGTGACGCACGCGATTGCGCACTTCATCTCGGCCGACCTGTCGTCGTTCTACATGGAGGCGAGCAAGGATCGCCTGTACTGCGACGCGCCAAACAGCGAGAGCCGCCACGCGGCGCAGACCGTGTTGTGGCTGTCCCTGCAGGCGATCTCGCGCGCTATCGCGCCCATCGTGCCGCACACGGCCGAAGACATGCGGTTGTACTTGCTGTCGCAGCAGCAGGACGTGCCGCTCGAGGACGTGGAGGGCAGCATCTTCCTGGAGGAGGGCTGGATGCCGACGGCCGACGAGTGGACTAACGCCGACATTGCTCGCGACTGGGCAGCCATCCGCCACCTGCGGCTCGACGTCAACCGGCTGGTTGAGAAGCTGCGCGCAGCGGACGTCGTCGGCAGCCAGCTCGAGTGCAACGTGGCCATCATCGCGCCGGACGCCGAGGTGCGCGCGCTGCTGGCCGACAGCGCGGCACTGGGCGGTGACGCCGCGCTCGAGAACGTGTTGCTGTGCTCGGGCGTGCAGGTGGTCGCGCACGAGAGCGAGCTGGAGCTGGACGCGACGCAGGGCGAGCGCGGCGTGTGCCAACTGCCGGGCTTCGCGGAGCAACAGAAGCAGGTAGAGGTCATCGTGGCCACGGCTCGCGGCCACAAGTGCCCGCGGTGCTGGAAGTACGCGCCCGAGGTGGATGCGGCCGAGTCGCAGCTGTGCCGGCGCTGTGCCCACGCCACGGGCCTCGCCAGCGTCGAGGCCCTGGCCGCGCGGCTCGTGCAAGACGAGTAGACGTTTGCATAGGTAGATCGGAAGGAGCAGCAAATGGAGTGCATTTAGAGCTGTCGCTTCAAGGAGTGCACCTTTCGATTTGATGTTTGTGATCAGTGCGATTGATTATTCAATAGCTTTATAGCGCCTTTATAATTTAATCGCTGGATACAGTTGCTAAGAATCTGCTGGGAAGCTTGCTTCGACCTCATTTGCCTTGCGGAGAAGCCAACATGGCGGCAGTGGCGGCGGCGGAGGACGCCGTGGCGCAGCTGCTCTGCCTGCATCTGGGGCTGCTGGAGGACCCGCTCGCGCCCGACGACGACCCGCTGGACGACGACGACGACGACGACGAGGCGGTCGCGGGCGTGGTGCGCGACTTCCGCGACCTGTTCCAGGTGCGCGCGCTGCGCTCGCTGGCGGCCAAGCGCGCGCTGCTGCGGGCCGCCGAGGCCACGGCGTGCGCGGGCGTCATCATGGACGCGCTGCTGTTCGCGTCGCAGACGATGGCGCCGCAAAGCTTCCGCCAGGAGCTGGCGGCGCTGCCCGTGGCGCTGGCGCAGTGGGTCGCCTACCTCGTGGACCAGACGCTCGTGACCAGCGACAGCGTGTCGCTCGGCTCGCTGCGCGGCATCCTCGACCTCTACGCCGCCACGCAGCGCTACCGGGACCTCGCGACCATGCTGCTCTCTCTCGCCTTCTACGAGCGCCAGCTCGAGCGCTCGCTGCGCGTCACCTCCGAGGTGCTCGAGATCGCCAAGTACTTCCGCCACCGCATGCCCGCGTGGGTGCTCGACCTGCTCAGCGAGTACGCCGAGCTGTCCAAGCTGCAGCTCGAGACGGAGGCGCACGACGCGCGCACGGCTCCAGAGGTGCAGACCAAGGACGGGTATATGGACAAGCGATCGCGAAACACATCCAACCTCCAAGCCAACTGGCGCATGCGGTACTTCAGACTCACGAGCAACGAGCTCGTGTACTTTAAGCACGACGAAGAGCACCGCGCGCACTCGCGGAACCCGTTCAGCTCGGCCGAGAAGCGGCAGAAGCCCAAGGGCACGCTGCGACTCATGCGCGGCATGAAGGTCGAGCCGCTCAACTACGCCGGCAAGTTCTCGATCCGGCCGTACTGCCTCGCGATCGGCAATGGCGACGACGCCTTCATCATCGACACGTGCACGCCCGAGACGCAGCGGCAGTGGATCGAGGCGCTCTCCGGGAACATTAAGCGCCTGGAGATCGACCCCGTGTGGATCATGTTCCCGCGCAAGAGCGTGCATCGCATGACGATCGGCGAGTTCCTGCGCTACTGCCTGCTGTACCACGGCAAGAAGGGCCCGGCCGCGTGCCGACCAAGCGCGATCCAGCAAAAGTTCGGCGTCGACGCTCGCCGCTACCTGTACGCAGCGCTCATGAACTGTGCGCTGACGCGTGACTGGAAGACGCTCGAGAGCATGGTGCAGCCCGGCGGCAGCAAACTCCTTGGGGTCTTCCCGGCCCCCGCGTCGTCCTCGTCCACAGCTACCGCGCCGACCTCGTACTCGTCCTGGACGTCTTCCGGGCCGTCTTCGGCGTCGTCGACAGCATCGTCGACAACATCAACTGGATCGCAGCCCGCAGCCGCGCCAATCGACGTCGGGACGTCCATCGGCTACGGCGCCGTGCTCGACATGGCGGCGCGGCGCAACGCGCCCGCGGACCTCGTCGCGACGCTCGAGGCGCTGCACGCCAAGCACGACGCCAAGCGCGCTGGGGGCGTGTGGACCTGCTACCGCGACGCCGACGACGGTGCGTCGCTCGAGATCCCCATCTCGGTGCCCGAGAGCGTGCGCGCCGACACCAACTGGGACTAGATGAACCCATGTTCAGCGTGGCCACTTCAACTTGTCAATTCATTTGATCAATTCTTTGATTTGCACCCATCAAACACGTCGCAGGAGTGTACCGAAACACGCGGTTGGCTGTCGTGGTAAGTGTCGCAACCGGCCGTATAATTGCTACGCGCCCCCGCCGACCGCTGGCTGGCAGCGCTGTTGGAATCTTGAATATCCACGTCAGGATGCGGATCGACGCCGTCAGGAAGGTGGCGGGCGCCGCCGTGGCGCGCGCCGCGAGCACGCAGCAGGCCCAGGGCTCGCTGCGCGGCTCGGCGGCGGCGCTGCGCGCGGCCCTCGCGCTGGAGGGAAGTCAATACTCGCAGCGGCAGCGCCGGTCGAACGCGGCGCTCACGGCGTCGGGGCTCGTGGCCTCGGCGGCCGCGCTGCTGTTTCTGGCGGGCGATAACGAGGCGCAGTGCGAGGCCCAGTCGGGCGCCACGGCCCAGCCGGCCAGCCGGTCCATGACCACCACGCAGGCCATGCTCAAGGAGGTCGTGGCCAAGCTGAACCGCATCGAGAGCGCGGTGGCCAACCCGAAGCGCCACTACGACGGGCTCAACCCGGGCGTGGACGTCGTGCTAGGCGCGCAGTGGGGCGACGAGGGCAAGGGCAAGCTCGTGGACAACCTGTCGCAGAACTACGACGTAATCGCGCGCGTGGCCGGCGGCGCCAACGCGGGCCACACCATCGTGCACCAGGGCAAGAAGTACAAGTTCCACCTCGTGCCCTCGGGCATCCTCAACCCCGAGGCCGTCTGCGTCATCGGAAACGGCGTCGTCGTGCACCTGCCCAGCCTGCTTGCCGAGCTCGAGGAGCTGCGCAAGATGGGCGTCGACTACGAGGGCCGCATCCTCATCTCGGACCGCGCCCACATGGTGCTCGACCTGCACCAGGAGGTCGACGGACTCAATGAGGAGCGCCGCGGACGCAACAAGATCGGCACGACCAAGAAGGGCATCGGCCCGGCCTACTCGTCCAAGATGCTGCGCAACGGCGTGCGCGTCGGCGACCTGCGCTTCTTCGAGGACTTTTGCGACAAGCTCCGCGACCAGGTCAAGTTCTACAAGGACAACTACCCGGAGCTCAACGTCGACGTTGAGGCCGAGATCGAAACCTACCGCGCCATCAAGGACCGCATCCTCGAGTTCACGGTCGACTCGGTCGCGTACCTGAACAACTCGTACATCGCGGGCAAGCGCATCCTCGTCGAGGGCGCCAACGCCACGATGCTCGACATCGATTTCGGCACGTACCCGTACGTGACGTCGTCCAACCCGAGCATCGGCAGCGTGTGCACGGGCGGCGGCATCTCGCCCAACCGCCTGAACGGCATCATTGGCATCGTCAAGGCCTACTGCACGCGTGTGGGCGAGGGCCCGTTCCCGACCGAGCTGCTCGACGACGTCGGCGAGCACCTCGGCCGCGTGGGCGCCGAGTTCGGCACCACGACGGGCCGCCCGCGCCGCTGCGGCTGGCTCGACATCCCGCAGATGCGCTACTCGAACCTCGTGAACGGCTTCACGGAGATCAACCTGACCAAGCTGGACGTGCTGACGGGCCTCAAGAAGGTCAAGATCGGAGTCGCCTACTGGCACAAGGGCAAGAAGCTCGACGGCATGCCGTCGAACCTGCAGCTGCTCGAGGAGTCGGTTGTCGAGTACGAGGAGCTGGACGGCTGGGACGAGGACATCTCCAAGTGCAAGACGTTCGAGGAGCTGCCCGAGGCCGCGCAGAAGTACGTGCTGCGCGTCGAGGAGCTCCTTGGCACGCACATCAAGTGGATCGGCGTGGGCCAGGACCGTTTCGACATCATCACGCGTCCGCACCCGCTCGAGAAGCCCTTGACTCAGTAAGTTGACGCTCGCAGTTAGCTGAAGAGAGAGAGAGAGAGAGAGAGAGAAAGGAAGAGAGAGGAGAGTGTGTGGGGATTAGCCGCGATTGCTGCTGCTCGGTATTACAATCAACATGGCAATCGCCGGCGTATTGCCCATGATGAAAACGCTGTTGTGATGCAAAAGACGCAATAGATTACCCAATGGGGGAAGCAGATCACTTGATGCCGAGCGTAACGCGGCAGTCCGGGCAGTACCATTTGCCTTGGGGCTGGTCGGCGAGACCAACACAGCCAAAGTGGAACCACTCGAACTTGCAGTCGTCGTTGTCGCAGCCGACCATCTGTCCGAACGACACGCGCCGGCAAGAGCAGTAGATCGGCTCGTTCGGGTCAATCGGCATGTCATCAACTGCGAGCGCGGGGGTCGCCTTGATCATGACAACGTTAGCTTTCGTACCGACAAAACAGTAAACCTCATGTCACGCACCAAGGCTGCCGTGTCCAGGGCTGCAGCAGCGGCTGACCGCTTGCGGCTGCTCGAAGAGCCTGAGGCCGATGCGGCTCCTGCAGACGACGAGGCCCCGGCTGCAGTGGATCCCGACCGGTCCCGCCCTCCTGTAGCTGACAGTCCACCCGCGGCGGCAGATGATGATGCGGAGCCAGAGCCTGCGGCGCTGCCCTTTGCCAACGTCGACGCCTTGTTTCTTGGCTGCGGCGTGTGCTGAGCTGCAGCGCCAGAAGCAGAAGCCGCCGTCGACTGGGGCTGAGGCACGCCCGCGAGACCGGACTGGCCCAAGTGGCTCGCCTTGTGGCGCTTCTTGTGACTTTTGTCCTCCTCGAACTCCCCGGTGGCTCGCAGCAGGGACGCGTATGCCTCGAGGTCCTGGTCCAGCCGCCGGATGTGGTGGTCCACGATGTCATACGACTGGGCCGCGATCGCGATCTTCTCGTCGAGCTTCTGCACCACGCGCGTGTGCGTCTCGCGCAGCTTGTCCAGGTGCTCGTCCGTGTCCACAAGCGCGCGCAGCTCCTGCTCCGTCGGCTCGTCCTTGGATCCGTCGGCGCAGCGCGCGACCACCTTCTCCCTCGCGCTCTTGAGGAACTCGCGGTGGCACGAGCGCAGCTCCTCGATCAGCGGGTACGACGTCTGCTCATTGGGCGCGGCGCGCCATCTCGTCAGCCCCCTCGCTCGAATTTAAACAAGCAAACCGGGCGAACCTTGTCGAGCTCGCGCATGAGGTCGAAGTTGCGCTTGATCTCCGACGGCAGCAGATACATGCTCTCGAGGTAGTCCTCCAGGTACGTCCCCATGGCGACCAAGCGACCGGGCTGCAGCAGCTGAAGGCGCGGTGCGAGCAGGTTTGGGCGGCGGCCACCACGGCAACCAAAGGAGCAATGAGCTGAGGAAGTGCTGAGGGAATTATGCAGTATCATACAGCTTAAATGTTCTTTACGCGGTACATTCCCGATTAGGTGCGAAATCCGGCATTATTGCCGAAACCACCCAAGTCAACATGGCGGCGACGGGCGTCAAGGCGCTGGGCGCCGTGGAGTTCCTGCGCATCTGTGGGCGGCTGAAGGTGCGTCGCTGGCTCGTTAAGTACGCGGAGGTGGCGGGGCTGGCGCTGAGCTGGCGCTTTGCGGCGGGCGGCAGCGGCTGAAGCGCACCGGGTGGGTCAACAACAAGGTGCAGCTGCCCGAGTCGGTGGCGGACCACATGTACCGCATGGGCATGTGCTGCATGCTCATCGACGAGGACAACACGCTGGTCAACCGCTCCAAGTGCATCAAGATGGCCATCGTGCACGACCTGGCCGAGTCGCTCGTGGGAGACATCACGCCGCACGACGGTCCGTTCAGCTTTTGTAGATCGACTGCTAATGCAAAGGTGATCTTGACATGGCCGTATGCATGCAGGCGTCGCCGACGAGGACAAACACCGCATGGAGAAGGTGCGCTGCTAACATTTTTGGTTTGGTGTTGCAGTGATAAGTCCGCTGATGTTGTAATTTCTGCTGATTGCAGGAGGCACTGGAGCATATATGCGAAACACTGGGCGAGTCGCAGGCCGCTGCGGAGATCCGCGAGCTGTGGAGCGAGTACGAGGCCGGCAGCACCGAGGAGGCCAAGATCGTCAAGGTGGGTGGCATTTCGGTGTGGCCATTCAATCTATCTATCAGGATGTGTGATGCTCACCGAACATTGTATCCATGTCGCGACGCAGGACTTTGACAAGTTCGAGATGATCCTGCAGGCCGACGAGTACGAGCGGGGTGCGTGCGACCGCTTACCAATGCTGGTTGTGCGCTTTTCCACCAACAATCCCCACTTTCCCACTTGCAGACCAGAACATCCCGCTGGACGATTTTTTCCGCAGCACGCAGGGCAAGTTCCGCACGCCGCTCGTGCAGTCGTGGGTGCAGGAGCTCACGGCCCAGCGCGACGCGCGTCGCCAGTCTGCGAGCGGCCAGCAGAAGGAGGAGGCGTAGGCAGATCGTCAGGAATGCTTCAACCGTGAACCGCATTCGCTCGCCCCTTCTATTGTGTGCCACAGCTGGAGGAGTCAATACAGTCGATAGTGGGTGAAACCCGTCGCACCTAGCGTAGCACAAACGGTCCGCGAGCGGCTCGGGTCCTTTGGTGACGAAGCCTCGCGGTCCTGCCACGCCAAGCCCTGCCGCCGCCGCCGCTCGCTGGCTGTCAGTTCCGAAAATCCCCCGCCGCCGCGCCGCTTTCCCTCGCCATGTCGACCGCCAGCCTCGCCGCCGTGCCCACCAACTCGCTGCTTGCGGAGCTGCAGAAGCGCATCGACTGCGCCGCCAAGAAGGAGCGCCGCACGATCTTCATCGGTGCGAGGCGGCATCGGTGGCTTTTCCCCTCATGAAAGGATATAGACTAACTTGTTGTTGCATTGGACCGACGGACACACAGGGCCCCCCGGATGCGGCAAGGGCACGCAGTCGCCGCTGCTCAAGGAGGAGTACTGCCTGTGCCACCTGGCGACGGGCGACATCCTGCGCCAGGCCGTGCGCGACGGCACCGAGATGGGCAAGAAGGCCAAGGCCGCGATGGAGGCTGGCGCGCTCGTGACGGACGAGATCGTCATCGGCATCATCAAGGACGCCATCAAGAGCCCCGAGTGCCGCCGCGGGTTCATCCTCGACGGATTCCCGCGCACGGTCGTGCAGGCCCAGAAGCTCGACGAGATGCTCGCCAAGGAGGACACGCAGGTCGACGCCGTCATCAACTTTAACATCCCCGACGAGGTGCTCGTCGAGCGCATCTCGGGACGCCGCGTGCACCCGGCCAGCGGTCGCAGCTACCACGTCAAGTTCAACCCGCCCAAGGTGCCGGGCAAGGACGACGTCACGGGCGAGGCGCTCATCCAGCGCAAGGACGACAACGTCTCGACGCTCAGCTCGCGCCTTAACGCCTTCCACGACCAGACCAAGCCGGTCATCGACTTCTACCGCGAGCAGGGCAAGCTCACGGAGGTCAACGCCAACACCAAGATGACCAACGTGACGGAGCAGATCCGCTCGAGCCTCGGCCGCGACTAGATCACTCCTCCCATGACATGTGGCGCCGCTCGCCACGCACGCGCTCCCCGCTGGACGACGCCACGCTAGCCGAGCGTCTCAAGTGTAGATAGAGCGCCTGACGGCGGCCGCCAACATGCTGCTTGCCATTTTTCCCCCTTGACACTCACCCTTCATGCAGCGTCATGCTGGGTATCTTGCTGGGGTTTCGGTGATGCCACATGCCGTGCCGGTTCAACCACCAGCAGCTGCCTGTACCTTGAACCACACGCGAGCTGGCTGTTAAATGGCTTGCGTTCCACGCGCGAACGCTCTTGCGTTTCCTCGCAAAGCGAGGAGCGCGGCAGGAAGATAGTTGCCGTGGTTGCGCAACGTGTGAAGCCATGTCGACGGGCTCTCGCTCCTTTCCATTGGCCAAAATTCGCCTCAAAAATCTCATTTTCTTAAAATGAGATTTGTGCATGTGCTTGCGTGTCATCCGCTCGACCGTCGATCAACTCGGAATCCGGTGGCCGCCGTCTCCCCTCGCCATGGCCAAGAACGCGCTGCTCAACCTGTACCTGCTGGCCTTCAACGCGCTCTCGGGCGCCGGCTGGGCCTATGTGCTCTTCCTGACGGTCTCGACCGTGCTGGCCCAGCGCGAGGCCGGCGAGCAGGACTGGAGCCGCGTCTCGCGCGCCGTCTGGGACACCGTGGCGCTCCCACTGCAGGCCGTGCAGACGCTCGCCGTCATGGAGATCGTGCACGCGGCCGTGGGCTTCGTGCGCTCCCCGCTCGGCTCTACGCTCATGCAGGGTACGTATTTGTACTATTGCCAACTCTTGAAGTCGCGAGTTGATGCCCTGGAGCTCTGGTGCTGATCACTTTGCTTGACGACAGTGAGCTCGCGCCTGTGGCTCGTGTGGGCCATCAATGTGCTGTGCCCGGACTCGCGCTACCAGTTCGGCTTCCCGCTCATGGTCTTCAGCTGGGGGCTCGTCGAGGTCCCGCGCTACTCGTTCTACGCGCTCAACCTCTACAACGCCGTGCCCTCGTTCCTCACCTTCCTTCGCTACCACCTCTTCATGGTGCTCTACCCGTCTGGCGTCGCTGGCGAGGTGCTCTGCATGGTCAGCTCGCTCGAGTTCCTGCGCGCGGGCAACTACTCGATCCAGATGCCCAACGCGCACAACGTGGCCGTCTCGCTTTACGTCGTCGTGCTCATCGTGCTGGTCATCTACATCCCGGGCCTTCCCGTCATGTACAGCCACATGCTGACCCAGCGCAACCGCGCGTACTCCAAGCCCAAGACCGCGTAAGCTTCATCCGCTGCTGGTCATCGCTAGAGACATCATGGATGAAACATCAGTCCAGAATGCGTCTGCATCCTGGCTGTGTTGCATCAGTTCTTCCCGCTGACATTTCGGTCGGCTAACCTTGAATGGAGATCGTCGTCCAAGTGCTTTTGCAACATCATATTTTAGCGCTGATGCTTGGGGTCGCGAGCAGCGCGCCCCACATATGTTAACTCTATCGCGACTACAGACAGACCAAACACGCTACGACAGCTAGAAGGAATCGGCCATGGCCTGGTCGTCGCCATTCTGCTTGGAGATATGGCGCGAGGCGACGAACACGACCAAAGCGATGACGGCCACGACGCCGACAATGCCGGCCATGAGGATGTTGTCGAACCCGGTGGTGTTGCTGCCGGTGAGCGTCGTCGTCGTCGTGCCCAGCTCGGACGCGTCCGTGTCGGCGGCGTCACCGTCATCCTCGCCGTTAGTTGTGCTCTCAGCTAGTGCCGACGCCCCCGTCTCCTTCGAGTCGGAGTCGTCCGCCACGTACGGCGTCACGGTGGTCGCCGAGTAGCCCGTGCTAGAAGAGGTCGACGTCGGCTTGGCCGTAGCCGTAGTCGTAGCCGTGGCCGTCGGCGCCGCCGTGGTCGCGACCGGCGCGGCGGTCGGCGCGTCCGTGGCCGTCGTGGTAGAAGTCGAGGCCGCCGAGTCGTCGTCGTCGGACCCGTCCTCGTCGTCCACCGCTTCGTCCGCGGTCGTGGCGCTGCGCGTGTTGGTGGTCGTCGTGCTGGTGGTCGTCGTGCTGGTCGAGGTGCCGCTGCTGGACGAGACGGTCGTCGCCGACTCGGTCAGCACGCTCCAGATGTCCGAGAGCGCGCGCCGGCCGCCGTCCTCGCGCCGCCGGATGCTCCGCGCCGCCGCTCCACCGGCGCCGGAATCGCCGCGAGCCTGCGTCGCCAGCAGCGCGAGCAGCAGCGCGAGCGCCAGCCACAGCGTCCGCCGCCTGCATCGCGCGCCGGGCATCCGCTCGCCAGAGTCGTCGCGTCCTGCCGCAGCTCCTGCGCCTGCTTCTGCCTCGCTGTTGAGCCTTTAGCCTGGGCCTGAAGCCTCGCCGCTGTATTAAGCGCGAGCCTCGAGACTCGACGCGCTGCGCTTGACGCGGCTGCTTCCAGTGTGGCGCCAGGCCACGCCTTTGCCTTTTTGCTTGGAGCTGCTCGACGCCTACGGTACGAGCGCGGGCAACACCTGCGCGGTTCACCCAGCCATGCTGCTGAGACCGCGCCATAGAGTCGGCAAGAGAACGCGAGCTTTCCATTCATTTTTCGTAACGGACAGAGCCAGCTGGTGGCTTGGAACGGCTACTACCTGCGAGATCGGGTTCACTCGCTCGATTAGAGCGCCTCTTCATACCACTCTTCGTATTAAAACCTCTGTGAAAACATAACTGATGCCCTCGTGACAGCGTCCGAGCCTGAAAAATCGACTGCTCCGACTCTCCAGACGGTCCAGTGCAACGGCAACCTTTCATCTCTACAGATCAAGGTGAGATGGAACTTAAAGTAAAACTTACACGGTGTCATAGCAAGCGCTTTACTTACCTCAACACCAAAAGAAATACCGTTTTTTATAAGATTCGCTCGCCGGTCCCGTCCCACTCGCAAACTTCCAGCGTGTGGCGACGCTCTCCGTCGATGGGGCTTGTCGGTCTTGGCGCCGCTTTGCTTGACGAACAACCGCTCGACCGCTTTAATCCCGCGGCCCATCGCCGGTTATCGCCACCGCCTCCCTCAGCTCGTTGATGACGCCAAACTGCGGCCGATGAGGCGACGGCTGGCCCTTCCAGGCCCAAAGCGCTCGTGCTCAGTCATGGCCACCGTCAAGCCCGTGACTCGTAGGCTTTTCGCCTGAGCTTCATGGACCGCAGGTGGCGGTGGCGTACCAAGGTCCAAGGGCGGCAGTTGGCCTGGCGATTGCTCTGCCATGACACTGTAGGGACTAGAGCGGCCAGTTGGCCACGCATGCGGCGTCTGCAACTGAACCAGGGCGGACAGCAGACGAGCACATCAGACTGGCGCATGAGCCATGGCGGAACCACCTGGTGGTGCACTCGACTTGAGCGCACATTGAAACGCGAAATAACTTTGTGCGATGCAAACTTCGAAGGCTTCGTTCGAAATCGCGTGTGCAACGCAGACTTTCGCGTGCGACCACCTTCATGCAGCCGTCACCGACTCGGACTATGGGCTGGCCAGGATTCGCGGTTCATCCTTATGCCTGTCGTATAGCCGAGGCTTCGCGTCAGTCCCGAGCAGCAGAAAAGCTGGCTACTCAAGCCACTGCGCTCGCCAAGATCGTTGAATCAAATGACCGCCACCTACGCCTCCTCCTGTATGCTGCATGGCAAGCATTCAGACGTGATTCTCGATCCATGAACAGCGATGCGTACATACAGGAGATGCCAATAATCGGAACGATCCACCAACACTGATACGATGTTGTTGGTAGGATGCTCGTGACATTCCCAGTATCGAATCCCTTCATCAACCTGCAGTTGTCCGACAGCATGCTGCCAGAAACAGAACCCGTCCCCACGCCGGCAGCCAGGTCCGCGGCACTCGCGGGCTCCTGGTAAATTCTGGCGTTGGCTTGGGCAGGCGTGGGGGTTAGAGGCGCCATGGAGAGAGCTCAGGAAGGCAGGCAGGAGAGAGGCACCTTATCCAGCTCCATGAGGGGTTCGGAATATGGGGCTGTGAACTATCAATCGTACAGAAAGAGTCAAGCAGGATGGCTGAAGAATTTGATGTTGTTGAATATGCTGATCCACACCCTAAGCAAAGTGTGGACGACTCGTCGATCCCACGGACATCCTGGTGGTCTCGATTCCATACTCATACTCATGCAGCAGGCCAAGCACCTGGACTCCCCGCTTTGACGCTAAGAACCCAAAGCGCCACTCTACATGTATTTATCAAACATATCCTCCGTGAAATGAAAGCCACGCTGGGAATAGTGATAGTCTTTTCGTCTTTTCATCTTGCGGGTAGCGCAGCGCCTGCCAGATTGCTTGAGCGATATCACCACTCCAAGCACTTGCGCCAAT